>JANHFX010001210.1:16591-46368 GCA_027560015.1 Chloroceryle amazona
GGGGACAACAATGGTGGGGGGATGGGGCGGGAGGTGAGGAAGCAGGGGGAGCTGGAACAATGCAGCAGGGGGACATCGCGGCCAGGAGCTGGGAGCCCTGCGTGGGTGTATGCGGGACTGGGAATAAGCTTCGCAAACAATGACATTAACAGTGCTGGCAGGGCTACAGCCGCAGGCTGAGAACACGACCAGAACAGGAGACTATTCCTGCATTTTAAAACAAAAAAAAATAATTGCTTTCAAGTGTTAGAAAATCACTAGCCTGGCTGTGCTTGCACTGGAGTCAGTGTTAAAATTCCCACCGACAGAGAAGGGAGCAGGGTCAGCTCTGTGCTGTCTAAAGAAATTGCACGTATTTCTGTTTCTGCAGCAATTTTGCGTTTATGGTCATCTGTTTTTCTGTATTTTGAGACGATTGCACACTTTGAAACGAACCTTGCTAGCAGTTTTAGAATTATAATACAAAACAGTTCTGTCTACGTGTAAAGTAGTTGAGGAAACTGCATAAGAAAATGCTGTTCTTGTCTTTAAGATCAAAACCGAGCTATTCTGTAACTGTTAATTTACTCTTCTTCAGGTTACCGAAATGTTGCTGTTAGGCCTGTGCTGCTCAGCAGGGAACTGATGCAACATTGCAGAAAAGCACTCTAAATTAAGACTTTAGTTTAACCAACGCTCTTCTCTCTTGTTAAGCAATGGTGGAATCCATAGCACAGCAACACAGCTGTGAAAGTCGGCTGCCTGAGAAGTTGCTAAGGAAACTTCAGTGTAGGAGATGGTTTAAAAGTCCTGAAAAATACCTTTGCTCTTTGAGAATCTAGGGCACTGAACAGTCTGGTACAAGTGGACAAAACATGCTTTTGTGATAGAATGTGACAGGGCCTGGTGATCCAGGCTTGGATCCTAGAGCAAGGTTAAAAATGAATAGCACATGTATATCCTAGGAAATTCAAGCTGTGTGGGTTTATGTGTGGGGATGTAAAATAATAGCACTGATTATTTCAAACTGGAAAACTAAACTTTGGATGTATTTTGCAGTAGTTTCTTTATACTTGATATAATTTTGATACAAAGGATCATCATCAGGTAGCTTTTTCTGTCTCCAAGTAATAATTCATACCTCAAACCCTGACTTCTCACTACCTTATTTCATATTGTCCATGCAATAATTGGATTGTCCATTCTGCTATTTGAATCATTACAGATTTTACAGTTTCTTCTGTAGCAGAAACTCTACTATACAATATCAAGTTTTTACCCAGCATTTGGGAAGTTATGTTTTCCTCTTCACTATATGTGTGTAATAGCTATTATCAAAAACTGAAGTTATACAGCAACAAGAGGAAGTATTTTTAGGTGTGATCTCATTTTGCAAAGGATAGAGTTATTCTAAATATGTACTTGTATTTTCCATTGTTTGCAGTAGCCACTAAATAATTAGAAAATAATAATGTTTCACCACTTATTCCAGCGTTTTTCTGGGCCTGATCCAAAAGCCATGATGGTCAATGGGAGTACTTAGCCACTGCTTTTTCTCCTAACATTTTAATGAGTTTATAAATCAATGTAACTTTTCTCTTTGTTTCAGTTAAAACACCCGTTATGGCTGTACTACTAAGAAAAGTAAGCGATAGAATCACAGATTTTATTTCAATTTTTTTTTTTCAGGAAAGGATATGTGTGGGTTTGAGGGATTTTTACCAGATACTTTAATCTAGCATATATGGATTACTCCTTAAGTTTCCTCTCCAGGTGCAGAATCCTTGCAGAGTTGTTCCTGCTAGGAAGGGGGATTCAGTGGTCTCAGAGCACTGCCGAGCCCTATCCATGGTGCAGCACACCCCCCCCAACGTCCTGGCCTCATGGATACTCCTGTTGCAGACATATGACAACGGCAGTAAGGAATTTAGAGGCTCTGTAAACTAATTTATTCAGCAGCCACACCTTTTAATCAAGGGAGGAAATCTGGAGACTTCCAGATTCATGCGAAAACAAGAGAGATGTGCTTGTGCACAGCCCAGATCCTGGCTGCAGGGCAGTGGGTGTTTCATGGACAGGTCTGGTGCAAGGGGCTCTCTTGGAACAAGGGGCACCCCCAGTCTGAGCAGGACCCTTGGATGGAAGTGGCTGTGTTCTCAGCCCTGTGCCCCAATGGGGGATAGTGGGGAACTGTAAAACTCCAATCCCCTCTGTAAGGGAATAGTTTTTAATCTAGACTTCCTGGGGGATTGTCCCCTGCAGAGAGCAGTGTGATTTTCTGTCAGCTAGGGCACCCTCCTCTTCTCTTTCAGGCCATGGAAGAAGCTGTCCAAGTCTGGCAGACACCAGGTTTGGAGAGCCTGTCTCAATTTTTAATGGCAGCTTCCAACACCTCTTCTTTTGTTCTCCTTTACTGCTGGGGAATTTCCATTGCTTCAGTGTCCCTCCCCTCAGACAACCTGGGAGAAGGAAGTTTCCTTCAGCAGGGCCAACCTCCACAGCAGCTGCATTGTTCTGCCAGAGCTGCAGCAGCCCCTGTCAGCTGCTCGCCCCCATTGTCCGATGGTGGCTTCCAGCTGCCCTGTGGGATACGTGACACGGTCCCTGTCAGCGTAAGGTCAAGCCAGTACAAGCTGATGGTTTGAGTTATATGCAGAGGTCATAAAATAGAGCTCAGCTGATAAGTATATCCTTAGCAGATTCCCCAGCTGCTACATAAAATTCTGAGTTAGTGGTGTGTCTCTTAATAATTCTGAGTTTATTTATGGTGGATGAGAACAAGCCTTCTGCTACACCAGGTGTGTTCTGGAGCAATAGACTCCAAGCTTTTCAGATTCTCCCACCCCATAGGACTGACCTTTTGGCTGAGGCCAGCTTCTGAAGGTTCAGAGGAGAAAGAAGAAACCCTGAAAACTCACTTCAGCTTTGTCTGTCAAAAGGCCATGCCTCAGATCTATGGCAAAATGTCTCATTTGAGGATGTTGAGGAGGTTTTCCTTCTAAGATTTCCAAGAATTGGAAGCTTTGTGAACTTTTAATCTCCTGTTTTGTAGAATTTTTTAAAAAGGGCCATGACTTACATTGCTTCTGCCTTTTCTTCCAGTAAGCGTCTTTTGTTACAGAGCCACCTTCAGAAGTTTCTGACTGCCCTTCCCTACACCATGCTGCAGTTCAACATCCACTTGGTTCCAAAAAAACTCTCTTCCATGGAGACTGTGTGCATAAGATCACTGAAACAGTCCATGTTAAGAAATAGGGCTGTGTTGGGGTTCTTTCTCAAACTGTTCAATTCAGTTCAGTAGTCATGGAGTCAGCTTAACCATGGGGAAGGACATGTGGTCCCGGTCAGGGACGTAAGCAACGTAAGCCAGACTTGCTGGCACAGAATCTATGGGATAACTGGAGACCTCAGAGAGAGCAGAGAGGATTTTCTGGGTCAGTTGTGCACAGGAAGGTAACTCATTGTTCTATATGGAACCAGAGTGGATAAATTGGGGCAGGTAGTGTCTCAAGATTAAAATGATTGGAATGGTCACCAGTAAAACCCAGTCCTTTCTGCTAATTGTATACATAGTCTGCAATAATAATCCAAACCTGTTAATACTTTGGACACCAGTGCACTGTGTGTTCATGTTGAATGAGGAGATGAGTTTGAATTTGTAAGCTTGTTAAAGGAAAAGACAGCAGGGCTCAAGGTCTCTTCCCCATCTACATTTACTGCTCATTTTTGAAGAATGTATTAGAATCAGGTGGTAGTGCTGTCTTTATCTATCTCATCCATTCCTGCCTTTGAAGTGCTCCTTTCATCTGCATTTTATAATGTACTTGTCTGAAGTCAGTATATTAGAATGGACTTTTTAAGTAGATTTTATATTAAGAATTGATAGTATATTGGAATAATTTTGGATTTAAAAGATTTCAGATTTATGGAAAATTTGTTATAATAAAAAAGATGTTTGACTTTTGTTATTGGGAACATGGTCAGAGATACCAGGTTTTCTTTTCAGGAAAATTGGTATTTCCCTGGAAAGACAATTAATGCAATTTTTATATATATTTGCCTTTTTTTTTTTTTTTTTTTACATGCCAAAGGCACCATCTAGGGGCAAAGGGAGAGGTTTGGGTAGTGGTGTTTTTTTAGGCTTCTCCTTTCATGTGTTAAAATGCCACTATTTACTGGACTAGAAATTCAGTACCATATTGATTATCCAGCACGAAACACATTTACTTCTACCCTAGTAAAAGAAAAATTCAGGAACTGTCAAGTGACTGAATGAGACTCTGCTCTTTTTCTTGTCACAGCTTGTGTTGATTGCAAAGGGAATTGATACCCAGTGATTAAGAGAGAAATACTCATGAATTTTAGAGAAGGCATTTTTTTGCCATTCTATAATTTGTTTTTTCTTACTATTTTTAAACAGGCTTGTAAGAGCAGGACATTAAAATGCTGACTCTGCTTGCCTCACAAAAATAGCAAAAGCAATAGCTGGTTGTCGTATTTTCTGTTCTATCTTCTGACTGATTCTAGTCTAATACCTGCAGACAACATAACATGAATTGAAAATAAATAGAGTTCATGTGATTATGATTCATTCCCTGCCTTCCAAGTCCACTGTAAATAAATGACATAATTTGTCATTTCTATATGCTTGTTTTTATAACCATATCTTTCTCTTCTCAGAAATAAGAGGTGCTCCTTTACAGTGTGTTATTTAATTTTCTGAGTGGATGCTGAATTTGTAGAAGATCACAGTCAATCTTAGCAAACCAAAATGTCTCCATTCCTTCGGGCAGTTAAATGTGTATTTAGGTTCACGTGTAAGCTACCTCAGCTGCAATGAGACCATGGAGTGGTCTAGGGTCCCATAAAATTATAGGGGTCTGCTTGTATTGTTTTTAGGCTGTTATTGTTCATAATATGTTCCTGTTGTTTAAAAGACTGATTTCATGTATACTGGCAAGAATAATGTCCTAATATTAGGTGAGGTTGACTCATTTAATCTGTTACATTTATTGTGGCATATGCAAAGATCACAAGCCCCTTCATGTTTTACTTTAGAAGCTGTGAGAGGGTAGATGACTTTCTGAAAAATCTCCATAACCTGAAGCACTCAGAAGATAGAAATAGGAAATCCATTAGAGAATTCTTGCTGAATTTTAATTTCTGAATATCCAGAAGACATTTATGGCTGAATAGATTTTCTAAATACATGAAATGTCAAAGACTACTAAAAATGATGGTAATAATAAATTTGCAGACAGGTTGGATAGCAGACAAAGTGTCTGGCCATGGATTTTTGGCTCCTTAGAACTGCTGTAGGATGTGCTCTGGAGTGGAAATAGGATGTAGTGGGGGTAGGACATGTCTCATCACTGTAGGTGAGGAAATAACTCCGGGATCTGAGTTCAACAAGTAATCCAAAAAGACATAAGCACCTCCTCTTTGGATGAGGGAAGGGTATCAGGAGAAAAGTCAGTATATGCTTGCCATGGTTCTTGTAAGTTTTCTGTAAATATTTGATAATTGCTTTTACTTGCCACAGGATACTGGGAGAGATGGATCTCTGGTTGTTATGAATTAGGCCTTGAAAGGAGTATACAAGTAAATTTTTTAATGTATTTTTTAAGATGCTAGAGACAATGTATCTTTTAAATTTCATGAAATAACTATTCATGAAAGCATGACACTATTATGACACAGTTTTTATACCAAAAATTAGATGGCAATTCCATCTCCTTTCAGCCCTGTTTATCTTTTCTCAAAATCCCACCATGAAGAGATCTGGTAAGCTCCCCAGTACAAAATGAAAAAGAACCTATATTCCTACATTTTCCATGTTGTCTTTTTTGGTTGTAAAAGGCACCAGCACAATGTTCATATTCCTCTTAAGTATTGCTTAAATCTTGCTTTGAGGATTTACATAGTACATTAGCATTCTTGAGATTCCATATATAGACATGCATTAGCTAGAGGTACCTATGGGTGTCTGCAGGGTAGAATCTCAACCTTTTCCTACTTACAGTACCTGGGTTGTTCCCGAGGGCACAGAATGGGGAAAAAGACTCTGGATCTGCTTGTACAAAAGCAAGTTTGTAACATGCTTTAAAGTAAAACATTAGAAAATATAAAATAAATACCCTTATATATTCAAAGCCATGGGGAAAATATCTGTTCTTTTTCATCTAAATTTTTCTTCAGGGTGGTAAAACCTAAACATTCTGAAGCTTTAAATTAATTCCAAAGGTCATTTGTGAAATGACTGTATTCTGAGATCCCTAGGAAATGTGCACAGTGTGTACATTGAACAGGTGGTTGCAATGAAGAAACCAATACATTGCATGCTTGGCTGTTGTGATTACAGTCCTACTTCTATTAAAGTAGTCTGATAGAAGTGTCATTGTGCATGAACGGCTTAAACCAGTGTCTTAGGGGATGAAATGGGAGAAGAAAGTTTGCTATAAATTAATATGGCTTGACTGTTCAGAAATTCATCTGTCTTCACACATTTGTATCCTTGGCTAGTGCTGCCCTCTAGTCCATGCTTGTGCATTTTAAACAGGGAAAAAAAGTAATCCCTTTTTAGATTGAGTGGAGACACGACTATGAAAGCATCTAACTCACTCTGCAAAGAAACTGTTCATCTGCTGTACTTTTCCAAGTGTGCTGCTGAAAACCAATGAAATAGTGCATAATGCCTCTACGACTTAGTTTTTATAGAACCTAAAGTAAAATGTGAATTATCTCAGTTTTAGAGTGAATTTTTTTGCAGTTAGTGAGTGTGGAAGAGGACAAACAAGTTCTTCTGCAGTAGTTTGAAGATTTTATTTTTATGGGGTTTTAGCTGAAAAAAAGGCTTGAAAAAGTTCTATGATGTACTATTTGACCTCCTAAATGTTATAAAGCCACCTTCAATCAGCTGACTTCATAAACTGAAGCGTGTGTGGTTTTGGAAGTTCAATTGCTTGTTCAAGGAAAGCAGTCCAGCTGTGTCTGTCTTCTCTTCCTTTTTTGTTTGTGTTTAAACTTTGAATTTACATCTCATGGTAGAAATTTATATTTAAAAACCCACCTGAGAATATATGTTCTTGTTTGCCTTAGCATAACTTTGAGCTATGTTACTTCAGGTAAAGGCTTCTTAGTAAATTTGAGAGAAACATAAAAATGCTCACTAATATTGATTTCCCAAATAACTTGGGCGCAAATCACTTCATCCAGACTCATTTTAAATGTGTTTCTTTTCCTAAACCAATTGGAGATGCTAGCTCTCAGTTTGTGATACAGAAGCTTTGCACACTGTCTTCTGGAGGGTTTTGTCTTGGTCTGGAGGGATGTTCAAAGAGAGGTGAGGTTCATTTCTGTGTCCCTTCCATGTTTTGCCAGTCTATTGAAATAAGCAGATCAGCAATTGAAGGCACCAAATATCACCACATTTTTTAATTTGTGATATGAAAATGTGATTGTAATAAGTCAGAGTAAAAGCGTACATCATCTAATTCATCAAACAGCAGCAGTGGTAATTATTTTTTTGTCACTAAGTTTTAAAGCAGAAGCCTAGAGAAATAAAAGGCATTGTTAGAACAGATGGCCCATTGAGATGCTTGTGCTTTTTTTTGTTAGAAAAAGATATTTTTCTCCTGCTGTGCTAGTAAAAATTGCCTGATTGTTATTGCTCTGTTTGTCAGTCTGTGTAGTTTAGCATGGAGCAAGAAATGCACAGAACACTATATTTCTGCATCTGTACTCTGAGGCCGTACTTTAGGTGATAGGCTCTATGAAGACCTATCATACTTTGCAATTTCAAACAGCTTTTCTGCAACTTCTTTTCAAACACTTTCAAACTGTGCAGAGTTTAGCTTTGGAACACCTCTACACCTACCTGCAGGGAAAGGTAAGGTGGCTCCTGGGGCTTGTATGCAGTTCTGTGGCTGGGGGATGCAGAACAAGGACATGGACCCAGCTCTCCTCCCAGGTAGATGTGCTGCTCTGAAAGGCTGGGGCTCACACTTTGGTTCCCCAGCAGGACATCGCTAAAAACTCCCATTCTCCCGTTTCTTGAGTATTAAAACTGAGGATGTATCAGAAATACAGTTACTATTTCCATTTCTTTCATTCTCATGCTTTTTTTTGTTTTTGCAATTTAAATGCAATTTTTCAGTTTGTATTCATCAAATGTGCATTTTCTGCATGTATACATAGAAATTTTATAAATTATATTTGGTGTCAGGTTATGTGACTAGAATATTTCCAAGTGTGTACAATCACTCATTTCAGAATTAGCTAAAATACATAAAAATGAATAGATTAGCCATTGTTATTTGTACCCTCAGTTTTAGTGACTGATGTGCACTCCTCAGAAAGAATAGATGCATGATTATTTGAAAATTTTAAAAGGATAAGGTTTTTTTATTTTATTTTTTTTTTTGCTATGAGGAAGAAATTTAAAAATACTTTTAAAAGTAGACTAGAAGTACATTCCACATCAGCCACCAAACAGCAAACTGTTCCTTTCAGGATATTACTCAGATTTCTAGAAGTTGGATGTCTGTAATAGTTTTCCTTGCTTGCTAAAAATCTAGTGAGGCCATTGCCATTTAAAATACTTTATTATGCATTTCGAGATTGGCAGTTAACATTTAAAGTGTGTTTGGAGCAGACAAAACATTATTGTCTCTGGACAATGTTCTTTGCATGTATGTTTCCTTCCATACATCTTTATTGCCTTAATTAAAGTATTTAAACTGCACCAAATGCTTTTTGAGTGTAGGAATGGCCATCTTTTTCACATCTCACACTATCTAAATTGATGGCATACTGGTGGAAGATGTAACTTAATAAAAATTACCAACCAGGATTTGTGCCTTTTTTTCTCCTCTTTTTAATAGCTACAATTATCAGAAAATATTATCATTTTTATTGGCATAACTTTTCTTTTTTTCCAAACAGAAATATTTAAAGAACCTACAGGATTTCTCAATTAGTTTTCCTGAAGAATCAGTAATTGTCAAACCTGAATAAAATCAATAAGGTAAATACTTTAAAAGTAAAATTACTTTTTTCATCTTAATGCTCTAAATAGAATATAAACATCCTGATGCAAGAAGATATTTACAACATTCTTGTGTATAAAGCTGCATGAAAGACAGGTATCCCAGATAAGAATCACTCAGGTGTTGTTACAGTATTCACAGCTAGATTCTGTAAAGCACTTGGATTTGAGCACTGGATGTTTGCCTCTGGGCTACTCATTTTGAGGGCTAAATAAAACTTAAGTATTCTGAAAATTCATTTCTGTTCCTGGCAAACAAAAATTGCAACTAACCAAATTATATAGGTATGGATGCATGGGGAAGCACAAGGTTTTGTAGGGTCCAGGAGGAGGACTCTTGATTCTATCTAGTTATTAACTTTCCAGACACTGTTACAAACTTTTCTTCTGAAAAAACCACGACCACACGCAGCCTCTCTGGGTCATTATGCAGTTTATCAGTAAAATGGAGGCCTTGCTTCAGACAGAGCAGAGAAACCTGGGCACATGACCTTGTAAAACACGGGTGAGATTTTCTCTTGTTACTTTTAGTTTTAATAAAATTAATAAAATTTAATAAAATTAGGATGGTTCCTTTTTATTTAATGAACACATATGAGAAGTATCACTGTTGTTCTAGGGATACCTTGGCATTCTGTAGTTGTCAGTTTAGCAGTGGCAAAGCTATTGCTAAATAGCTAAGTGCAGGGGTCTCAGACTGTAGGAACACTAGGCCACATGACGTGGTTTCACAGGGATCATTACAAAAATCAGTGCTATCATGTTCATGCCTTCCATCAACCGAAAGCTGGTCTTTTAAATTAATGCAATTAGTAAACAGAAAAATGCAAGGTATGATTTTTTTTTTTTTGATTTTACAACACAGTGGTGTAAGGAAAGTATATGCTTTATGTGTGCACCTTATATGTTATGTGCTTTTTTTTTGTTTTCTTTTCAATTACTTAATATTAACACATATGGATGCTGAGATCCTGAAAAGTTTGTAGTCATAAAAATAAAATCTTACCTTTTTTTCAGTACTGTGACCTATAGTGTGTTACAGAAATAAAACTAAAGAAAAATTTTCACTCAAAGCTCTATTTAAATTTAATATGCTTTTGACTGGAAACTACCTTGAATTTTATTTTTTTTTTTAAGGAGGAAATATTAAAAAATGGGAACTGTTCATGAGTTGTTGACTAGAAGTGATATGAGGCAGGAATAACCAAACCTGTCAAAGCCAACTCTCTTGTCTTTCCCACTATTTGCAGCTTTACTCTTCTCCTGATTTCTCTCTCATCCTCTCACTTGAACATGCAGTTTATTTTTTTTTTTTTTATTATTATAAATGTTGGTTTGACCTATTTTATTTGTTGTTTTAAAGTTGAAGAATAAATCTAAAATTATTACGGAGAAATACAGAGTTAAGTATATGAGCTTGTTATATTGTTAGCAGCTTCTCTTTTACCATATGGTTAAAATGAATCTGAGTTGTAGAAGCTTTGCATCATTCCCTATGGGACAAATGGCAGTGTGCAAAGTGCCCACAGTTCACATATAAAATAAATTTATACTAACTGATAGAATGTTAAGAATCTATAATATTAATTTTTACTCTTTTGTCTTTAAATATGGGTATGATGTTTAAGTTAACCTCTCTTATAAAAGCACTTCAACTTCACCTAGCAGAGTTAAGCTGGAAAGCATGAAGTTGGTTCAAAGAAATAACAATGGAGAAGTCAATGCAACCTCAGATAAACAAGAGACTTCAAAAAAAAACCTCGTTGCATAGTTTGAATTCTTTATTTCTTGGCTAAAATATTTTACTAAGTATTTTCAGACCAGGATACCAGGATGGTGATTTGGAGAATTTAGCAGTAGATTTGAATTACTGAATAGTAAGGAAAAGTAGAATCATAATTAGATAGATAGATTCAGAAATTATTTTAAATTTTCATTTGCTAAACGGCAAAGGATTTTGCAGAGGAGATGAGTTTGGTTATGCACCCCTGTAAAATAAGTGAAGGATGGCAAAGGCAATTAGTTGAAGAGACTTTCCTAACTAGGTGGCAGAGCAAAGGACAAATTCAGGCATGAGCTCCTCAGGCTGGTGCCTCCAGCCCAAAGGCAGTGTTTCCATTACAGCAATAATGCAACTGGAGGGGTCTTTTAGTTGAATTTTATTTATTTAAGGGAATTAATACTCACATTTCCCATTTTGTGACTATCTAAAATCTGAAGTTTAATTGGCATGGGTTGTGCTATATGTTTTATTCACAAATTGATTCTTACCTGTGATTTGAGTTGTTTCTTCTGGGTGTAACACTTAAAAAAGGGTGTTTATAGATGTAGGATATTTTGCACGCATTGCAGATATGACTGTGTAATAAATACAGTTGCATATGTATGGTCCCTGAGGCTACAGAAGTACTTGTTCATAGAAGAAAAGCCCCAGTCAAAGGAATCCACACTGCTTATTTTTATACTTACTGATAACCGAGAGAAGAAGGTAAAAAACAGTTTATAAAACCTGGACAAAAGAAGGATGTAACTTTTTTTCATACTCCCTTGGGCAGAATCTCAGCTGAAATAACTGACAGTTTTTGGACTTACAGAAGGAAATGATGAGTGAAGATAAATATCCAGATGTTCGCTGGCCAGATGTGTAAGGTTACATTTTGGGAGGCTTGAATGCTCTACCTGTGTCTTCTGAGAAGCAAGCTGTAAATAGTAAACATGCTAAATTTTTATTTCTACAGTTTAGGGAAACCCCCCCCCCCCCCCAAAAAAAAAAAAGTTCACGATTAAAATTCTTTGTTTTGCCTTCAACCTGGTGTTTTAAGAACAGATGCAAGTTGCACATGCAAATTTACACAGCATGCAAGGGGGATTTTTAATGGCCATTATGTCTGTGCGGCTAACCTAACACCCTTTGTTCATTGTTTTTAATTTAGGGGAGATGCAGTTTATGGAACTGTCTTAATTTTCCAGCAGTAGGAAATAGGTGTGTCGAGTCTTTGAAAGTTTCCTATTTTCTGTTCCAATGTTTCTAGCTGCTTATTTATGACAACAAAAAATTTAAACCTTGACTTTTTCCCCTCTCTGCCTCGCCTACACGAACTCTCTCCTTTTCCCACCTAACGTACCGATCTGCTTCTTCTCAAAGAAGTTATTGGAAGCGGCTGCCTGTTCATACGGCAGCATAGCTCATCACAGCTTGTGCTTGCTCTCAAACTTGGGAAGAGGAAAGAAAAGGCTTGTTAAAGTCAAGTAAATAACTTAGCTGCTAGGCACTAGGAAAAATATTGGATTTGATTGTGTATTATTCCCATATGGGTGAGATATATTTAAAATTGAAAAGGAAACCAACTCCCTTAAAACTTAAAGGGACAGATTTACAAAAATTGGCAGTCAATTTTCGCCTGTAATTGTGCTTAATGTGGAAGGGATTTTCCTGTGCTGATGAGGGATAAGAGGGTCTTGCCACCAGACTAGCAGTGAGGCAGAGGAGGCCCTCTCCATAATGTAGATGTTGTTACTGGCCAGATCTTTCCCTCCTTCCTTGGGCTAAAGATCTCCCATGGCCTGCAGGACCCCTGAGAGGCAAGTGAGGGCTGGAGCCTGCCCCAGTGCATGGGAGGTGATGAACTCATTTATGTGAACTCACTCCTTTAAGAGCTCCAAAGCAAGCATGTTGAGAGTGAAACTTTTTTCTTTTTTTTTTTTTTTTTTTTTTTTTTAAAAAAGACAAAAAAACAACCCCAACCAAAACCAAACAATCTCAACTTTTAAATAAGGTTATCCTTCTCCTGGGCAGGCAGTGCTACAGCATGTTCCAGCACTGCAAACTCCCATAAATGGTATGGCCTGTAATTTTTAAATGGAAACAGCCTTGAGGATTTTTACTTTGGTTATTGTGCTCATGTGGACTTGTTTTTATGTTCCCATTTTGCCAGTGTGTAAATGTCAGAAAATATAATATTCATATAATTGCAGAAATCCAGTCTCTTCTTCCTTAGAAAAAATAAAGAAATCCTTGTCTCAAAAGACACAAGCTGTTCAACCCCAAATTTCTTCAGTCGCTTACTTGCTTTTTCCCAGTTGTGCATGAGAACAAATAGTCTCTGGAGCATGACCTGAATATCAGCTATTGCAAGCATGTAGAAATAGTTGGTTTCATTTCCAGTATAATCTCCAAAACATTGTTTGGAAGTGTTGTGTGCTCAGGACAAGGAAAGATGTTAAAATGACATTGTGGAGGTATCACCAGCTGCAATACTTGCTTTCATGAGGCTTTGCAATGTAGAGGGGGAAGGGGAGCGCTTAAGAGGAGAGAACAAGGAAGAGGAATGGAGTGTGATCATGAAGTTATTATAGAACTGGTATAATCCTGGTCCTGGGAGTTCATTCCTGGTCCTGGGGCAGGTGCTGTTCTCTATGAGAAGAAAATAAAAGGCCCTAGGAAAAACCCCTTCAGCTAAAGCTTCAGTGACTAGCTGGCACTTGGAAGCTGCCCTGGCCCGTCACTCTGGTTATGGTGGGCACCACAACCATCTGGGAAGGAAGGTGTTCCTGACACTGTCACACATCTGCTCTTCCTGCTTGTGGCTGTGACTTCCTCATGGAGATGGGGGAACAAGAGAGCAGAATGACAAAACATGAAGTTCAGATTTGCTAGTCAAACTAGTTGTTTTTCAGGCATGCTGTGGTGGCTTATCTGCATGTGTTGCTGGTGTTGCCAGGTCTTGCAATATTATCACCTGTCTCAAGAACTTTGAAGTGTTGGTTTTGAAATAAAACTGAGATTATTTTTCTTTGGCTTTGATATTTGTATTTATAGGACATGTTTACTTTTTTTTTATGCATCTTGGAGGAGTGAAGTAATTTTTCTAATAGTGGAAAGGGTCTAGAATACAGCAGTTGAAGAACCAAGAAATTTTAGATATTGCAACAATAACTATATAGAAGGAGAAAATAGGGGCAGGCAAAGTGGGGTACATTCAGACAGGAAAATGCTATGGATCTGCCTATGTGAGTGGGACGTGGAAGAACTGCTGGATGTGGGGGAGAGTATGTGGGGGACTGGATGGAGCAGAGGAATGTGACAGAAAGAGTAGGCATGGGGGCAGTATGGGGGAACGTACGCAGAGCTAGGACAAGTTATGGAGGATGGATCTGAGGTTAAGGGAGGAAATTTATGATGGATAGATTTATGACTCTTGCGTGACAGAAGTTAAATGATAAAGCCCTGACCTATAGAAGCCTTCAGAAGTTTTGCTGTTAATTATAAAATGTGAGTTTTCACCAAAAATGAAGGAAAGTCCTCTCTTTATATCAGGCAGTAATAAATCCTGTAATTTTTATATACAGCTAAAATGAAGTTTGCCAAAAAAGTTTGGGCATCCCTTTCTAGTCTGCTGTAAATGCTCTAGTCACTTCCCAACTAGTTATGCTTCAAAAGCTTATGATTTTCAAGCAAATATAATGATTTTTCAATGTGCAAAACTGGCAATAGTAGTTTTTAGTGGATGAGTTGGATAAAGTTGTCCTTTACATTCTATTATAAAGGAGAAAACAAGTGCTAGAGGAATATATATATTTTTAAAAATTTTTTTTGTATATTTTCTCTCTTTAGAAAGATCTAAGATTTTTTTTATTTGCTTATTAGAGCTGTATTAATATTTTTTTCCTTGCATATAGATTTATATCTGTTAGTGAAGTAATGCAAGCATCCCGTGAGAGGTGTGCTACTGAGTGTTAATATAATTGCTGAAAAGTTTCACACGTATTTCTAGTTGGGAATAATATCCAATATGTAGTGTCCTGTGTGAGGCGATAGGACAACATTTTAAACATTAATCAAAATAATTCACAGAGCTTACTTCATCTTCCACTCTAGTAGGATATGGTTACTACACAAATAACTTTAGGACAGGAAGTAAGAATAATACTGTAATTAACTGAAATTGCAGGGGAACTTAGGTAGTCAGAATGTAATTATGCAAGGCAGAACTCAGTCAGGAAACAGGATTAACTTTCCTGTTCTTTTGAAAAATGCCAGATGATTGCTAATATTTAGAAGTGATTTTTACACATCAACTGAATGATGATGCCTGTGACAGAGGAGCTGCCTTTAAAATTGTGCTAAGCAGTCGGTTCCTCTCTGACTCAGTGATAAGGATGCTTCCTCCAGAAGCAGCTGTTAAATTTCCTTCTTGCAAGATAGATTTCCTTAACGGTGTCACATCCAAACATTGGCTCAATCTTTATTTGTTTTTCAGGACTAATTTGATTGCGGTATATCTGAAATAAAGTCAAATTGAAAATGACTGAGTAAAACTGGTTTATTTTAGAAAAAACAAAAACAACCCCCCCCCAAACAAACAACCCTCCCCCCCAAAAACAACAAAAAAACCCACAAAACCAAACCAAACAAAAAACCCCCAAAATAAACAACACACAACCTCCCCCAAAACAACAACAAACCCAACAAAACTGCATATTCTGTTATGTCAGACACTGCTACAGGGAAGTTCAGTGTGGCAGATACTGTCTCAAAAGTGAACTTACTTCAGTTAGCTCAAACTTTCAAAGAATTCCAACACCCCTCCTAAATTTAGGAAAAAATGATTCCATAGCCTGTATCATTGCTGCTGTGTGGTTCAGAAGTATCACAATAGAGGTAAAGTCAGAATTAAACTGTACCAGGAGAAATAGAAAACAGGAGTAGCTCCCAAGTGTTGCCAATTAAAATCCAAATGCAGGGAATGATATGTAGTTCAGGAAGAAATTCTCTGTATGTGTGCTTTGCTCTGAAAAGAACTTTGGAATCCTAATTGAAACCAAAGTGTTGCAGCCCCCAAGACAGACTCAGGTGAACGGTGTATTGGCAGCGCCTTTGAATGCTACATATCAACGAGGTCGGGTGAGCCACAGTGTAGTCCTACCGCATGGTATCAATTCCCATTCACAAGCCACAGCAACTTCAATGGTAAACCTGGGGTTATTCTCCAAGCAAGTAATGAATTTCACCTTGAATTACTTCATTATTATTTATTTTTAAGTTGTGTTTGCAGTACTATTACAGATTTTAAAGCGAAAACATTGACTACTATGTAGTCAATTCTAAATTTCTGTCCATAACTGTGAATAACATTGTGAATGCTCTATAATCTACTGGGTTGATACATTTTATTTACAATATGATGACCATTAAATATTTTATTTTGTAAAAGAGAGCATGATGTTATACTGATTACAGTTTAGTGTTAAATATTTATAATAATGGAATCTAAGACTTCAAGAATATTTTTCTCAGCGCAAACTAAAGTTAATTCTACACCTAATTTTACCTCAGTCTACAAGGTAAAATCCCAGTGAATCCTCTGACCTCTTAATGATGTTGAGAGATCTGTTCTGCTTTTTATATGTATATTTGTATAGAAGTAAGACTTCAATAAGTAGTATTGTTTCCATTAAATGTCTAAGTGCCTGTCTTTTTGATCAAATAGCATTCTGAACTCAAGGGCTGAGGTGTGACAGTTCTGTATCTGGCTTTAAGGAAAGCTAACTGAGAACTTGCTTCTGCCTTTTTGGCTTCTAGAGTGGTGAGCAGATCAGCAGAGAGATACAAAACATTAATCCTTCATACTCACTAAAGTAGGTCTGACATCATGAGCACAATTCTGCGGTATTTCTTAGGGAAAGACTTGCCAAGACTGTAAGGAAAATGTTTTTGCAGGGAGACTTACTTTGTCCTAACATTTATGTGAGGACACAGTTCGCCATGAACCTTTTAGTCTTCCTTCAGAGAATAATGAAAGGAGCCTATTCATCCTGGTCTCCTGGTGTTTTTGTGGAAAAATAATAGTTCAACTGCACAGGCCCACTCCTCATCTGAAATATGAGTAAGCCCTGGAGCCGGAGCAATCTGTGCCCACTGCATATTTCTACCAGGACGCTGGACTGTTGCCATTGTTAATAATGTTGAATCTAAAACCAGCATCCACAAATGAAAGAAACAGATAAAAATACTTAGAAAAGATCAATGCCTATAGTATAAATATAACAAATAAAAAAATCAGTAGGATAACTGTTTATTATTACATTAGATTTTATAATATTTACATGCAGAAATGGCCTTCACTCATTTTGTAGTTGGCGACTGTTCCTTTGGGAGCAATGGCAGGATGTTTTCCGTTAACCTCATTTTTTTTTAACTAGAAAAGGAAAACCTGTTCCAGCCAATTTTTCTTTTTTTTTTTCTCCTTGTAACAAGGTAATAAACTTGTATCTAAAAAAACACTTGCTAGAAAGTGCTGTTATCTGTTTAAAATTTACGGAAACACTGTAGTTTAATGGTACAATAACTAATGCTCAATTATAGAGGAATTCCTCCGGAAGAACAAGTCATGACTGCAAGTGCCAAATAAATCTGGTGGTGTGACATGCATAGTAAAATTGCATAACAATAGTAATCTGATGGTTATGTTTTCAAAGCAGATTATGTTGATAGTACTGCAGCTGACCTGGCCATGTTTGATTTGGTGTGTATGTACAGTATACTGTTGCTGAACTCTTGAGGATTGAACAGGGTGACTCACTGTTTATTGCGTGAAGCATCACAACATTATAATCCAGATTAAGTACTTTTCAAAAAAAAAGATGAATGATATTGTGTTGTCGTGTTCTCAAAAAACTTGTGTCTTTCCTCAGATTGGTACCCCTCACTGCAGTGTTGTAGTCTGAATGCATGGCTAGCAAAATAAAGCAAAACACTTTGGTAATGCCCGATAGGAATAAAATATTTAAAAACTGAAGTGGAGAGAAATGAGGAGAACCTCATTCAAAATCAGACTATTACCATATAGAATGAATTGAAAAGCTACCTGTCAGTCTCCAGGTAGTTAGACATAATACATCAGAGGGGAGTTGCATCTTCACTGGCACTGTGACTTGCAGGACTGCTGCTGTCACTCATTTTGCAATTGACAGGGAAACAGCTTAAATTCTTAGATTCAGAATACCTTCAGCTTCTGTATCCTTGTGGTATTCTCTGTGTTAGTGTTGTTTGTTTTTTTCACCAGTGATTCTTACATCTTAAAAAATGAATCGTAGTATTCTCAGATAAGGTATCTATGGTTAAGTGCTTCTATTTTTACTGATACATTAAATAGAACAAACTATTATTCAGTGTATTCTTTTAGATAAATTCAAAAGACTTTATTGCTGAAAGTACTAAATACAAACCTGCAAGAAAGTTTTAATGCTCCTCTTTTATTACTTGGTAACTGGCTTTTAAGATTTGAGGAAAAAATATTGTAGGTTGTTTTTTTTTTTTTTTCCAGAGCATCCTAAACATTCTGGTAAAAATGCACAGCTGACTTCTTAAAGAAGTCCATTCCTTATTTATATTCTGGAAATATGATAGAGTAAAGATACAAAGTTTTTTTGCAATGTTAGATTTCCAATTAAATGAGACAGTCCTGGCAATTGAAGACATACTTTTATTGAAATAAGATTAATTGCTTTTAGGATTATAAGTTTGTTTTGCAATTGAGAGGGGTTTTATTGTTTTAATTTAATAAATGAATCAGAAACTTTAATTTTCTAGTTGACTGAAGCAATGTGGTAACGTTGTGTGTGAGCGTGATTTGCAGCAGTATAAATTCCATACAGGGTGCATAAAATAAGCTTAGTTTTCATCTTTAAGAAGCTCTCAAGATGAAGGACCGGGGAATTAATTTAACACTTTTTTAGTGAATGTATGTGACATAAGTGTAAATAAAAATAGTAGAAGTTACTCATCATTTGGGTTATGGAAACTAATTCCACAAAATAGTGTAGGGGGTAATTACTAGATCAAATGGTTATTTTGCAGTGTATTGGATTCGGTGATGGCACTGAGATTTTAAAAGAACATGTGGTGAATTCAAAATCTGTTTAACATACAAATTATATAATGTTTAATCATATTATTTAAAATAAATAAAAGTAATTGCTCTATATCATTACAGTGGCAAGTATCAAAACATAGATTTTTGAAGTTCTAGGTATCAAAATTAATTACCAAGGTATGTGAATCTATGGAAATAGCATCATTTTGAAAGGTGACTTCACAAAGCTGATATTTAAACATTTCTATTCTCGGTCTCTCTGTGTGTGTTGACAAGGATTGCAGTTCCTGTCTGTTTGAGAGCCTGGTACATTAGGACCGTAGTGGAAGAGCTCTCCACTAACTCTACAGATAAAGTGAAAAATGTTTCCATTGTTCAGACTTCCCATCCTATTGGAATATTAGGTGACTTAAGGAAAAAGTACAAATATAGCTGACCTTGTGGTGGAGAAAGAAACAGGCATGGGAAAGAAGGGGCTGAATTGCTTAAGATGATTCTAGTTTGCCTTACTTCTTTGGGCAAGACAATGTGAACTGTTTCATGGTAAGGGCTGAGGACAGTTGCTGCTGTTGCCTGAGAAACTATGGGGTTGTTTGAGTTGGAGTCTCCTTTACAATGTGGAAAAAGGTCAACGGAAATGTTACTGGGCATGTGCCGAGGCTGTAGCACTTCCCTGCTGACTTAGGAGGGAGGGCCTTTCCCTTACTGATCTGTGACTTGTAATGTACTTTACATCTAACCATAGTGGAGGAAGTATGGAAAAGTAATCTTTGCAGGAATAAATGTTTTTGAACCTCTGCACATTTAGTTGATGGCTATTTTTGTATGTTTGTAGCATTACAAATATATGGAGTGTTTTCTATTTTAAAATGTTTACTTGAGACAAAACCTTCAGACACTACAAGGTTTGAGGCCATTAGGGTAGCAAAATGTATTGCTTCTTTAAAATATGTCTTTAAAACTGAGCTAGATGCTAGCAGATAATATTCTTGGCACAGTTTTTAATGCCACGTTCAATATATTTTTAACTGTATCTAATTAGAAAAAAAAGAAACTTTTTAAAAAATTATGTTGGTGATATCCTCAATATGGAGATATCTAAAACCAGAACTTTCCATTTGCCAGCCCAAAGTAAATTGTCAGTCACACTTTCAGGTTGTATCTTGGACAGTCAAGGACTTCTGAATCACTAGGCTCTATTTTCTAATGTGATAACATATAAGGTGAGACAGATTGGTTCACTGGGATAAGCTTAAAGATGATCAATATAGTTTTCTAATTCATTGGATACATCCCATGCTGTGATCCTGAGTCGCTATGAGAAGGAACATTTGTATATTTGTGTGTGACCTGAGCACCAGTTTCTAATATTTATTTTTTAAAAAAAGCTTGGATTTAAAGGAGAACATTGTAGTACTTTCTTATTCCTGAATCAAACGACCTAAGGAGTACTTGATCCCCTGAGAGACTGAATAACATTGTGTCTTCCAGAATAGCTCTGTGCTGTAGTAATTGCTATTGTGGAGTTACCTGCTGCTGCTGAGGATCTCCTTAATCTGGCTGGTTTATTTCTGATAGCCCTTGAAAAGCAGAGCTCATTGGAAGCTCTGAAACTATTCTAATGAAGCAGGATTAGTTTGTGTTACATTTTGGGCAATTCTACCCAATTTGTCACCTGGGAAAGTCTTCAGGCGTGGTGCCTTTTAACTCGTATTGCTTTAAGCAGGAATTAGGCTGTCCAGCGAGGGCACATAGAATATATGCACCCTCTGAAAGCATAGTGTGCTGGCTACTGTTTCACTGCCTATGGAAGAGATTAAAAGAAGAGCATACTTTTAAAATTTGTGTTGTACAGAATCATGATTAAGTTTTTGGGAATGGTTTTAATCAGTGATGTTACATACACAATTGCAAAAATTCCCTTTGCAAAGGTAAACGTGATTCAGAAATTTGGAGTTTTATAAGAACATTTCTGTATTTGTGAAATGACCCAAAAGAGAGAAAAATATGTTTTTGTACAGTATGAATGCTACTTTACTATGGCCACATTCTGACTCAATAGTAATGTGAAAATATTTTTTGAATGAAAGACTTTTCCAGTTGCTCAGTGTTCAGGTTGAATTTATTATAAAATATTTAAGTGACATTAATGTTCTCTTTGAGCAAAATAACAGTTTTTGTAGGGGGGTCAATGTTCATTCAACTTGTTTCCTTACTCGTAATATTGCCCATCATGTGAAGGATTTGTTTCATTGATCTCCTCTACTCCTGGCCAAAAAATAGACAAACTATACTTTAAGACAGGTTACTCCCATTTCTATACACAGTAAATGAACACATCAGGAACAAAACCTTCATTCTCTCTGTCTTACTAGACTTTGGAAGCAGCAGGCTTCAGTTTAATACAGGCCCTGCCCTCCAGCTGGATTTATGAAGGGAAATGCTCCCACACAAAGCTGATTGAAAATAACGCTTCTTTTATGTGAACGTGTTAAACCTATCTAGACCTTATGGCACTTGATATGGTGAATGCAATCTACTAATCATCAGTATTTTATAAAAGTGAACAATTTAGTCTGTGATGTCTCATAACCCTCTCATACTACAAGCTTCTATTTATCATTCAAATAATTTGCATTGAATAGTGTTTGTAGTTTCTTTTTGTTGTTGTTTTCTATTCAGTTTAAATCTTGATTTAAATTCCTTATGCCTTTTGCAGTACATTACCAATAAATGCTTCTTGCACATTGTTCAGTTTAGAGTAGAGAATATTATTTTTTTTTTATTGGTAATTGCACAGCAGATTATTATGTGGTGAAAAAAAATCCATTCTTTCCTAAGGCATAAAACCAAGTTCCTGTCTGTGTTGCGGATGTTAAAAATCCCTTGACACTCAAAGAAGAAGAGTGGGAGTACTAACTCAGGAACCCTTGGCTGAGTATCCATGAAAAGAGTCTTTCTCCTCCCAGCACAGGGGACTAGGCTTGTTAGGAATGCTTACTGTGAAAGAAACACTTTATGTAATCTTAATAAATAAAATAAATTTAAGAGCATTTTCTTAAGCAGGAGGGGAGGGATGGGAACAAGTTCAACTTTTCATCTTATTAAGAAATATACAGAGTAGGAGAGATTATCTGAGGATTTGCTCAAGCTTCTAAGCATGAACTGCTTTGGGGAAATTACTGTAAAAATAATTTTCCCTACCTACTTTTAATATTTGATAATTTCAGTGGAAAAAAAATGTCATTTTTCTCCCTCTTCCAAAATATATATGCAATAAACAGCTACTTGCACTGTAAATGTTGTAAGGGCCTCGGAAGTGCCTTTTTACATGGTACCAGAGAATCTCTTAATTATTAGAAATGACAGGCTCTTTTCAGTGAGGGTGACTGCTCTACATACTTAAATAGTATTAGTGGCTGGTACATAAAAATAAAGGTTCTTGCACCATATTTAGTATAATCAGAGCCTCTATAATGTTTTTATTAGTTCAACTTGCGAACTTTTACAGATTTTGCAGAATTGCAAACTTTCCAAATACGTAAAGGTATAACCTCACCGATTGCAAGAGTCAAGCCCTTAGAAACCTGGAGCAGTTCTTGTAGGTGTGGGTTATCTCGGCTGACACAGGTCTGGCAGATCTCAGGAGACGGGGCTACCGTGCCTAGGGGAATTGTTGGCTGCCCTCACTAGAGCCGAGCGCTTTTTGCGCGCCAGTTGTTAAGACAAACAGGGAAGGCGAGTGCCAAGAGAGACCGCCCTGCAGAGCTGCAGATAGATGTTATTATTTTTAAGAAGAAACCCTCTGGTGATATAACAGGGCTGACCCTGTTAGCGGAGGCTTCATAAATCTTTCTCAAGTGAAAGTTCTGGCCGTGCAGGTTGGAGGGCAGACAAAAGAATCAAAAGAGCCAGGATGTGAAACCTCTGTACTGTACATGTGAGGGCTGCCTATGGGACTCTGCAATAATACAACAATAGCCAAGATTGCAAGGCACAGCTTCAGTTCATTGCCTGCTTTCAACTGCTTCTAATAACAGTTTTAATTTTAGATTCCTCACTGCCTTGTGCATAAATACTTAAAAGTGTAATGATTCTTTACCAAAACCAACCAAACAAAAAATTAAATACAATTGAAAACTCCGCATAGAGAACTTCCATTTCTCTCTTAGCAATACAGTATTAATTAAGGATGGTGATTAGAATAGAAAACATGGAAAGATAAAGTGGTTAGAATATAAAAATATTTGGTTCACTTTGACTTTCCACATATTTGCCATGCTGTGATGAAAAGATCTTTATATAATGTATTATATGTCAACCTACAGGAGAGCTTTTTATCTTATCATCTGCTATTCATTTGAGTTAGATGCTTTGCAGTACAGAACCTTCTCAAAGATGACTGAAGAAGCCTCCTTGGAGCATACCGATGACATGTCAGTCTCACAGTCCTGAATGAAACTGAGAAACTTTCTTTGTGGTTAATACTTGCACCTGTTTAAACATGGTGTATATATATATATGGGGTATGCATAGCCTGTCTTACTTCATCAGTACTGAAGCCACAGGCCTTGGTGTTTGCCAGCTGTGTACTGGTGACCCTGCAAATGGAATAGACACCTTTTAGGTCCAAAAATCACAAGACTTCTGCCATTTGAGCAATCTGTGCTTACAGTAGCAGAGAGATGGTTTTACATTTCAGCAGATATCAGAGATGTCATAATCCATAATTCTGGGCTGTACCTGAAACTTTTTTTTTTTTATCCCTCTGGTCAGTTGTGCATAAACAGTTGGAAATCAGTTGTGTTACTCTGGAATCCATATTTCTTGTGCAAAAAGAAAGGGGAGGGGGGAAAAGTGAAAGTGTATTTAGATAACTGTGCAGGGCCAGCTTTAAGGCTGTTTGAATTGAAAAGGGAAGCTGATGGGTTTTTCTACTTGGAGCTGGGGCAGGAGCAGAATGTATGTTGGTAGAGTTTGTGTGCTGTGGTACCCCTAGGTCAAGTTTTCCTTTCTTTGTTTGCTATTTTAACATTTCAGCATACCATCATTCCCCCAAGTGGAAAATTTACACTAGGTGAAACATAATGAAAACAAACGAGCAAGTCTTGATTGGCTTTGTAATTTACGTAAAATGTTGGCAAGAACTTTGATTAAGAGCTTAAATTCACACAGGCTTAATCAAAAAGAAATTAAAATCCTATAAAAAGGCTGCTCAGGATTCCCTTACAGAAACCAGAATTGTCAGCAAGAGCTAATTTTGCGTGTTTGTATCAAGACTGGGAGGAAGGAATGGAAAATAAAGCATAATGGGCAATTGTAGTGTAATTAGTACATGTACCTGGGTGTACTCCCAGAAAATATGATAGATGATACATGCTGTAGGGGTTCGAGCATGGGGCAGTGCTACCCAGTGGAAGACTCAGTCTGATCTGGTTGGCAGGGAGAGGTACCTCACTTGAGGGTGTGATCTCATGATACGAGCTGGGAATGAATGCAGACAAGCTGATAATGAGTACTCTTAATGTTCCACTGCAGTAAATTTGCTTGTACTTTACCTCCTTATGTTATAGCCTATGCTTCTGTGTTCAGTAGTTGAGGAAGTTCCTACCGTGTTGGAAATTTTTAGGTGACACATTATACCTACACAAAATTGGGCTGTGTTATTCTCCATATAACTGAGTTATCATTCACATTATTAAACATCAGGAATGCAAGTTTGTACATTGTAGTGCATTTTAATTACATCATACCAGGAAAAAAAATGGAACTGTAGTATTATAAATTCAGAGTGGAAGAAAAACATGCAGAAACTAGAAGAAAATTTGGGAAGAGTTAATGCTGATCTGACAAAAAGATCTGCATTAAGGACTTAGCCAATAACATTCTTCTAAACAATCTTTTAATGCCTAGCAGACTGGATAAATGTAATCTTTAAAATGAAAATGTATCAGGAAAATAACTTCATTATTTCACAAGTGAAGACTGAATTATTTATGCCATTGGTATTTTAGCATTGTGTAGTTCTGAAAAGAATTTGGCCTAGTGAGTCTCATTGTAGATGCCCTGACACTCCTGTGCTTTCCAGTCTACCAAATGGAAAAAAATCCACTTTTTCCAGTGTGTGACTTTTTGTGTCAGTAAGACACAAAATGTTCAAGGTCTATATTCTTGATAACTAATGTTCATCAAAAGTTTTGAAGTTACATATGGAATTTTTAAATGGAAAATAAACCCAAGTAATTTCAGTAAGAGCATGTTATTACTAGGACAACTAATTATTTCCCTTCTGAGGGTATACACCTTTAATTTTTTTGAAGCTATTTTGTATTTTTGGCAGGTATTTCATAATTATAATTAAATTTGAAATCTGTAAAAGGTATGACACTAATGGACTCTGGGCAGATGGTAGCTTATAGCAACTGGGAGAAAATCGAGGTCCTACATATTGGCATGTGTGTTGCTGCCATACTAGGAAATCTTTATTTTAGCCAGCTACAGACCTTTTGTATTATGGGGAGAGTAATCAATAAATTGTGTGCTAGTAACGATTGTTCCATCTATCACATCATATTTCTGCATTTCAATACCCAGCAAGGGTAGAGGGTCCCTGTGTTTTATTATGCTGAACTGTACCTGTTAGGTTCTCAAAGCCAGGTTGGGAAGAGTTGTTTTTTCAATTCATAGTAATTGCAACAACAAAAAAATCACTTCCTCCTGCCAAAGGGGAACAAAGCAAAACATTGAAAAGAAAACTCCATTCACCAAACAGTCTCACTTCCCCAATGCCTGTGGCCTTACCAAGGAACTGCAAATTGTGCAAAATAAACAAGCTGCATTCCCAGTAAGAAATCTTCATGAGGAAACTACACAGATGATAGTTAGTCATAGTCCCTTAAAAAAAGTCAGAGGTGCTTTTGACAGTAACAGTTTAGGTGATTTGATATTGGGGCCTGAAATATCTAGACTGATTTAACAGGAAACTATTTTTATATAAAGTTCTGATTTTTTTTTTTAAAGTTAAGAATCTATTCGATGTACAAGCCCCCAGTTTACACTGTACACTGTAGATACCACACATGAATACATGTACTGTGCATGTGATTCTGCAAATTACACTGACTCTTTAAATCCTGCAAAAAATGGACATGGCCCATCATCAGCTTTCAAGGAAACATTAGTTTAGTAACTATTCAGAAAATACCAAAGATGTGAAGTTTTGCTTTGGCAACAAGTTTCTTAGAGATGCTCAAAACTTTACGACTGAGGAGATGAAGTTAGAAGGACAAACTCTAAGAAATTCAGAATATAATGGGTTTTGATATGCTTTCTATCTAACCTTGAGGTAGTCAGGGTAAAGAGCTGAATGAAGAAAGAGAGACCATCTTGAGTTAATCAGAGTAATTGCTGGAGATTTAAATACTGCTGCACACAAGTTTTTATTAAAACTGATTTCAGAGAGTCTGCATTTAATATAAAAAGCAGGCTTTTCTGCTGGCATGGGAGTGAAAACAGCAGTGTGATCTGTGATGACAGCATGTGACATGTCCAGTGTCCTAGGATCCAATGGTTGTTTTGTTTGGCCAGCATCGTGCAGTAAATTCCATAGGATTTCGTCCCCTATTGACTGTGCTGGTGACAAGATCTGAAGTCACTCAGCAGACAAAAAATCAACAGCTATTCGGCATATTGCTTGCATGTGCTTGACTCTACTGTTTTCTCTAAGGTTTATTAGCTGCTTCCATTATTTTTTGTAGAAAGCATTACACTTTCTGATCCAGAACAAGTTTAGACAGCAATAAAAACTGAATTTGTGCTGCTTTTTACAGTTTTAACTGTGTTTAAAAGTAGAAGCACATGACAGTTTGAGTTGCATTGATTTTAATGAGTTTTTAACAGCTCATCTTGGATGTTTTGTTTTGTTTTTTAAAGGTTGCAATTCCAATGTGAAATTTACTCCCTAAAACATCTCAGTTAGTTGTTCAGATTACACTGTAAAATGAGAGCTTTCCTGTATCATCTTTACTGACAAATGCTGGCTTATGGTTTGTTTCTCAGTATTTGAAAACGTTGCTGAAAGAAATATCTGCATTTTCTGAAAACATCTGCCAGTTGTGTATACCGGCGCTTCTATGTGCTCACCTGTGAAAAAGAGACCGAGACCTGGGGTTGGATTCTCATCCATTAGTGAATGAAATTCCTTTTTGAGCTGCACAGTGATTCGTATACAATGTTTTGTGTTGCCCTTACAACTAGAATGTCTCATTACCTTACAAATGATATTAAATATTTCCTCCCAAGTGGATATTTTCTTTTGAAAGTACCTTTTGCAAAAATCAGCATAAAAAAAAAATTATATACACTTAAATATGTCTTTCATTTCAGTGTTTTGTTGAAAGAATTGTGACAGGCAAAGCCAATTTCATTATATATTCTGTTTTTATTAATAGTAAGTGTGCTATTAAGAAACTGAGAAACATTTTAAAGTACCACATCATGGACAATTTTTTTCTCTGTTGTGCTGATCCTTATTTTAACTTCAGTGTAAAACGCCACTGTCAAGAGAGGGCATATATATACTAGTTAGGTTGAAGCTGTTTTTCAGTAAGCAGTAATTCTTGAATGCTGCTAAAAACTGACAAATTTCACTTAGAAATAGCAAAGAATGTCAAAAGTTTTCTTGCCCTCAAAGGCCCAGGCATTGTTCTTGTGTTGCATGTTTTGGTGCTATGTGTGTATCAGTGGCATGTTACCATCGCCTTTAAATCTTGCACAACTCTTTTCCAAAACACACTTTTCTGCAGGAAAGAAAGAAGCTTTTGCTCTTGCATATTTACTGTCCATAATGGGAAGCAGCAAACCTGTACTGGGAGTTAATCTACTAATCCTCCCACTCAATGCTTCCCCAACAACAACGTCCATTCATATATTTATTTTATCCCCTCTTCCACTGACTCAACATATGAATGATTTGTAGGGACATTTATAATTACTCGTAGTTTATTTCTTCACAAGAAACATTTGACTATGAGTATGCCTATAGTACTATTCAAAGGGAGAACTGTGTATCTACATGCAGATTTTTTAGGTGTCCAGGTTGACTTTTAACAGTCTGACACTTTGTGCAGATGATAAATGAGTTGAGAGTGGTCACTAAAGGACACGTGCATAAACAAATATATGTTCAAAGAATTAAAAAAAAAAAACAAAAAACTAAAAGCATTCCAGAGAGCAGGGTACCCTTGTGAATATGTGAATATATATATACACATCTCTTAAGCTTTTTTCCATTATTTTCAGTCAAATTTTGTATTGTCCTATCTATCTTCCTTTCTCCTTTGTACAAGGCCTTTGGCTGCACTTCTCTGATGAGTGTGAAAAGGTGGTTCTATTATTTTTTTGGTGGTGTTTTAGTATGCAAAATGCTGAATTTATTAGCTCTTTTACAATGACAAGCAATTAAAATCTTGAGATGCATTTTGGAGGAAGTCTATATTCACAGTCCTACCCAAGACTGGATAGTATTTCCACTCTAGGGATCTCTGCACCTACACAGCTGTTATGGTTTGTACTGCACCACCTCTTGCCATCACACCAGAGAAGAGCAGGTCAGTTGTCTGTATCCAACAGGATGACTTAAATTCTTTAAGCAGCAGCCTTTCAGGTGAGGTAACCTGCTTTCCCATCTAAGGCACTGATCTTAAGACTGCAGGGAAATACTAAAGTATGAGATAAGACAAGGTTTGAAAACTGCTCGTCTGAAGTTTACTTTTGGTTGTCTTAAGTTCAGAACAGTGCCTGCCCTTCTGAACACCCATACCTTTCCCTACTCACATGATGAGTGAGCACTCTGAACTTTGTACCTGACTTTTAGATGTTTGTGTGCTCACTGTTGTTGGGACTGTATGTTTAGAACTGGGTCCAAATGCTATCCATGCTGGGAAAAGCAGGGGTTAAAAGGAAAGTTAAACAGATGAGGGAGCCAAGGATGACAGTTCCACTTCTTCTCTGTTTTTCAATCTCAGCCAAAAGCTAACCCAGTAAATTAAATTCCCTGCTGAGTGTTGTCATGAGTGCCAGAGTGAGCAGGAGCATGTGTGGGTGTACAGGAGGAGAGAGAAGAGCAGACAAAGAGGGACATGTCATCGTCAGTTTGGTTAGAGCAAACTACCAGATGGGTTTTGCCATGTGGTTTGACTTCTCCCTGGAGCTCCATTCCCATTCCCACAGAAAATATTTCCTTGCCATGGCTCTAGATACAAACTGAAGCAGGAATTTAAGGCCTTTCCACTTAGAGTGAATCCAGCACAGACATGGTGGCATGAGGGAAATCCCTATGGGGCTAGATTTGGCAGATTGGCATGACCCTCTGTAAATCCCTGTATTTCCATTATTTGTGATGGAGACACACTATTCAGTGCTGCCAGGTGAATCACCAGGTCTGCAGAGAGAGCTCTCAACTTTCCACTATGTCAACAGGCAAGTTCTAAGCCTATGTAGCACTGACAGGTGAAACATCACCACCAACTTCCAGGGCTTTGGAGAAGGCAGAGTCAGAAGGAAATCTTCCTCAGGCTTTTGAGAGGGGCATGTCTGTGGCTGAACCAAAGGTTGTAATTGAAGAGAAGAAGATGCCAATCCACAGGGCTGGTAGGAAGAGGGGGTGAAAACAGTATCTGCAGGAGTTCTAGGAGAGGCAGGAGTTTCCCAGGTACCCAAATGTCTTTCTAGATTTTCATCTGCTTCACATTTCTTCTAAGATGCATTTTTACTGATTGCTAAGCATTTTCCACACAATTTCTTTTTTTTTTTTTTTTTATTATTTGGTGTTTAGGGGCGAAAGAAGGGGGGGGGTTGGGTGGGTTGGGTGGGTTTTT
>JANHFX010001210.1:46681-64247 GCA_027560015.1 Chloroceryle amazona
AGGGGGGGGGGAATATGGGGGGTGTGGTGTGTGGGGAGTATGTGTTTTAAGAATCTTTTTTTTTTTCTCATGATCCTACTCTGACTTGATTGGTAATAAACTAATTTCCCCAAGTCAAGTCTGCTTTGCCAGTGACTGCTGAGTGACCCTGTCCTTCTCTCAAGCCGCAAGCCTTTTATTATATTTTCTCTCCAGTGTCCAGCTGAAGAGGGTTGTGATAGAGTGGCTTTGGTGGGCACCTGGCATCCAGCCATTTTAATTCTACAGGAGGCAGAATGTTGTCTTTATTTCACTCAAGCTAAAATTTTGAGAGTGGAAGGAATAGCCTCCAGCCAGGCCTAGAAAACAGATACTGGTACCCTTATACGTTGCCACCATTTCATTTTCTAAAATTACTGTTTGCTTTCCCTGTCGAAGTAGCAGAAGCACTTAGCTTATTTGCTGGATGTTTGTATTTAAAATCCTTGATTTAAAATTAAGCTTAACAGAATGCAGACAGTAACCTCGAATAGAACTGGGAAGATGTGTAGGTAGCCAAAATTATTTCGCATTTGAAATTTATTACTGACGGATTAAAGAACTGTGAAATGAATTTTTCTTTGTTTCAGCATAAATCTTTTTTTTTTTTTTTTTCTGAGAATTGTGGTTAAAAAACCTCCACTGATCATTTAAGGACAGTAAGTGTTTAACTTTAGATTTCTAGTATGTGCTGTTACTGTATTCATTCCCATAACATATGGGAAAAGCCTCCTCATAAACTTGTATGTACCTCTAATGGTCCAGGAGGATAGAATAAATGTATCTGCTTTTTGTTAGCAATGCATCTACTAGCTGCTTGAAAAAAAATCATAATATAAAGACATGCAGAAGGGAAATGAATATTTTATTTTATTTATTTGTTTCTAATTTAAAATTGAAAAGGAAAGTGAAGATTTTTTGTCTGTAATAGACTCAGATTTCCTAGAAGAACACATGGATTCTTTTGCACTTATCTTTTAGTTTTGTGTTCAATAGCTCTTCCAAAACACAGTATATCATAAACCATTATTTATACAAAACATAATAAAAACGTTTCCTTTACAACTAGGTATTTGTTATTTCTGAGTAGTCCAAAACCAGAGATTTGAGGAATATACTTCCTAGGAAGATAGGATCTCTGGTACAGCCACATGCAAGCATTGAAAGGTCTTCTGTTTTAAGCCTCTGCTTACTTTTAAATCGTGCTAATCTCTGCTGCGAAAGTCATGAAGTAATGAATGTTACTTCATGTCAACCAGTAGCTTTTGGAGATGAGCAGAATGCTGTGGTGCCCTAGAAGACATAATTAGGGGTCACATGAGAGAAAATCTTGCAAAAATGCTGTTTGAGCCATTCAGATTGAGAAAGAAGCTGACACTGTTTCCTTAGGTCAGTCAGCAGAGCTGGCCTGTGTCATCTCCAGATCTGTGCCTGTTCAGATATACATGAAGAAAGTGTCCTCTCTTCAGAGTAGTGTGAAAATTCTGTTGGGCATGCTTGTAGTTCCAGCATGTTTCATTGCCAGTGGTTTTACTTTTCTACATGAGATACCCAAGGCTGGTTTTGCCAGCCCACAAAACAGCTTTCATGTTTTGTTGGAGGAAGTCTGAACTGCACAATCTGGTGAGTTAGAACGCTAAAAAGTCAAGCTCCTTTTGGTTTCCTGGGAGCTCTGGGATTACACTTGTCCTCACAGAAGGGCTGGAGGACTTGAGTGGAAATCCAGCCACTCTGGAAAGATGCTGGAGGAACAGGATGTGAGGACAGGAAGGTCTCCTGCGAATAGCAGCGTTGAGCCCCTCTGGGCTCATAGGGATTTTCCTGCTGCCCAGGGTACCCATTTAGGGGAGCCCATGTTTCCCACCTGACCCCACATATAAGCTGTTTATCTGTTGCCTGATTTGATGAAAGACTGATTTTTAAAAAAAAAAAGATTCAGGCTTCCTTCCATGTGCAGTAGATTATCTGTGACTCTGGGGAGGACAGTGCATGCCCAGCCCTATTTCCAGGGTGTTTCCAGCCACACCAAGTACTTTCTAGAGAAGCCCCAGGAGCACAATACTTTGCAGGAACAGGATGCAGTTATTTGCCAATATGTGGATTTAGATACTGATCGCATCAGAAAATGTTGGGCTTGACCTTGGGTTACATATACATAATTTGCTTATGTATCCACACTGTGCATATTTCATGTTATCTATGTACGTATAACATGTACAGTTCCTGTGGTTTGCATATATCTGTTTCAGAATAAGAAAGACAACAATGAGTCAGTGTCACTATTTTTCTCTTACATGAAACTTAAAATTCTGGTAGTACTGCTTGATTGATTCCAGCTATAGCCAATTTGGCAAATAAAAAGTAAATTTTTCCATTTTTTTAAGCAAGCCCATAGAAACAATTTTAGGGAAAGGAAATTGTATCTGGCAAGTTAAAGCAACCTGGCTTGCTCTTCTTTACTTCACTACAACATACACCCACACAAACTTTGAACTTCATTGCATCCTAAGCTCCTGCTGGCTGCATTTCCAAAGATTCAAAATATTTCTAATAAAAGAAGTCATCAGCCAGTTTTTCCCTCTGAAATAGATGGTGTGACCTGTAGTTACCATGTTCCAAAATTAATGGATGAATCGTAAGAAGAAATATTTTATTCTTGTTTATAATTGAAAATGTTGGCTCTCGTGTTTAGGAACTTCTTTTTTTTTTTTTCATTATTCACAATTTCATGATTATAAATGTGAGAAAGGTTCCTAATGGGAAAAGAATGCTGCAGACATACACACAGATCCCAAAGCCAACCCCCACATTGCAATTTTCCTATTGCCTCACATCTGGAATGTGTAACTTCCAAACTCAACCATAAAAAGAATTATGATTGAGCAAGTTAAAAACTTTGCATTTGATGAGGAGAGGAGTAAAGTTGACCCTGATAAGGATATATATTTTTTTTTCTTTACATAAAGGCACATATTTTTTTCTTAAAGGCAAAGAAAAAGAAAATATGTGCTTTTAGCCTAAACCCAGGAAGTTAAAACCCTGCTAATGAGAGCTGAGGCTCACCCAGCTGGCTTGTAATCAAGAATAACTGTATTCCACATTGTCTTGCACATACATTCAGCTTTTTTTTCTTCTTCTTCTTTTAAACAATCATCTGTATGTTGCAGCTGGGACATGGTGATTATTTCAGTCGATAGTTTGTAGCTCGTATTTACTGAATAGCATGGTGAAGGGTAAGTTGAAGGAGGAGTATTGGACTGGAGATTTCAACTTTATCTTCCATTAGATATAATTCAGGATTTCTGAATTTCTGAATTTCAGAATTTCTGAATTTCAGAATTTCTGAATACTTGGAAGGAGTAAAATAAGACCAAAGTCAAAACAACATAATCCACCTAAAATAATTATATAATTCAAAGTATGCTAAAATCAACAGCATAGAAAATAACAGGTTCAATCTATCTGTGATATAACTCAACTGAATTCAGTAAATGTACTTCATAGATGATTTTCTCCCTTCATCATTTCTAGTCGGACAGTTAATTATTATATTTATGGAAACCTTTGTAAACCTGATGTGTCTAAAATCCTGACAGATTTTGTGCATATTGACAAAATGTAGTTCATTACAGATGTCTAAATGTGAGTTCATGTTCCCATGAGCTATGCAGGAATGTATAAAAAGTGTGAGCATACATTGAACAGTATTTTTTCATCTTCTCTAAATTACTGTAGCAGCTAAACTCTAATAGAGTTTATGAACATCCATTACAGGATGACCTGACACTGATTCAAGAACCTTACAGTCCTTCTGATCCAGTTTCCATTTTCCATGATCAAATTTATGAAAGGAAAAATTACACAAAAAATCAGCGAGATTATAACCATCATAAGATTATGATTCTGTTTTCAAGGCAGATACCTAAATAGAGATTTGAGCCTTGCCAGAGGTGTAATATATCCTGAATATTCAGGCTGTCAAAAATCAAGTAAAAAGCTTGTTAAAGAACTATAGAACATTAGAAAATTTTCACTGTGATGCTCTAACAAAAGTTTGTCAGGAAGTTATGATTCAGTAAACTCGCAAAGACTTACTACATTTCCAGATATAGGAAATGTAGTCTTAACTGAAAGGTTTGATTACATAAATATGCAATGATGTACTATAATATTAATCAAGAAAATAGAAGAGATGGATCAATATCAAGCCACAGTGAACACTGAAGCATACAAAGGCAAAGCTTTATGACCTTACTAATGCTGAGGATGGATAAAATATTACAGATAAAATCTCCTTTGCTACAGACTAATATTTCTATTAATTGATGATGAATTTACAGGAGTTATGTAGTAAAAAACCTGAAAGATCCATGACTACTGCAGCTAGACACATGATGTGTTAGGTAAACTTCTTTCAAATGCATGAAGTGAAAGCATTATTCATGGAATACCTTCCTAAACAGTAGGTCCCAAATAATAGCTCCCAAAGTTATTGGATCAGTATGAAGAATGAGAGAGAATGCTGTGAAATATGGGTGGACTAAGATTAGCATATTAAATGCACAGTGAACTTTTCTCATCATCTGAAGTTGAAAGTGTTGGGTATTTAGAATAGAGACGTTCACAGCAAACAACTCCCTTTGTTGAAAAACACTATTTTTTCAAAATAAGTTAGGTTCATGAGCAACCTCCTAAAGAAATGTGATACTTTATATTAACATGGCTGTCACTTCTTTTCAATAATTCATTTTCCAGATTCTTCTCACCTTACAAATTCACTGATTTTTATACTTGATGATGTAGTTTTGGTGTTGTTTTTTTCCAGTTTAATTGCACAGAGTCATCTGAATAATTTAACATGGATAATCAATAACTGTGCAATATACTTGGCAAAAAGGGAAGTCATTGCACCCATGGATGCCTAAAATGATTGATTGCAAAGCAGGCACTTGTGAATCATACAAACTTCAAGTAGTTTGCTTTCCAGATACTCATTTGACACTTGAGTTTTAAACAAAACTGTTGTAACTATGTGCAAAATTGTGAAATGATGGTGTTTCCTTTTTCACTAGATTTCCTCTTCACTACTTCCAGTCAGGTGGTTATCTTTTAGAAAGCTAAAACTGGTTTGTGCCAGAAAAGAGGTTGAAAGCCATTAACAATTTTGGCTTTGCTTACCTTCCCACTGTACTGTAGAGAAGGACTCAAATTTCTGAAAATTACAGAGGATCTCAGCTCAGTATGAACTCATGATGTTGGGTTTGAAACACCAGCTTCGACATTTCACTGTGCTCTTGCTGTATGCCCCAATAACCAGGAAGTAAAAAATTCAAAGAAATTTAAATCATAAAAGACTTGATATTTTCTATATATTTGTCATCCCTTTCTTGATGGCAGAAATTAGATGCCTTACCAAAGAAAACCTCACTATAATAACAAATGGAATAAGTAATACTTACAGATTGTTTTCTATTTTACATACTTAAATCTGATGATATAATACAACCATTACATCAGTACTTTAAATATATACACATAGATAAGGGGATAGAGATGACACATGATGATATTTGAATATAAATTGTTACCGAATATAGTACCTTATGCCATAAAAGCAAATAAAATATCCAAAATTCTTACCTAAAACTTAGTAAGAACTTGCATGTTCTGTACTGCATTTTCATGTTATGCTTCATATAGTGGAAACAAGTTTTCTTCCAGAAACTGATGGGATTAGGCTTTGTAGCCATTATGGCTGTTGTCCTTCCATCAAATGCATTGTTAGCTTTAGCAGGTACTTGTGGACAGAATTTCACAACTAGAATGGAATAAATTTTAAATTTTGAGCACTCAGACTGATGCTTTGAACCTGAAGGATGCACAGGGATTGCAGTCCCATAAGGAAGTGTTATAAGCACTGTGAGATTTACAGGAGCAGTTCTTAACATGTACATCTAATACATGTAAGGTACAAGTAGAGTTCATATTTTATTAGCTACTCTAGCTCCTCTTTTGAAGTATTTAGGTCATTATTTAGAATGTAGCATTGTTAGATTGCTTTTAGTTTTAATTTTTTATTTGACTTGTACAACTTGGGTAATTGCAGGGAATACAAGTTGGTTTACGTTAGACTGAATTACATTAAATATGTGTGACTGAACCTTAAGAAATTACTTTATTTAAAGGTTTTATTTTTTTTAATTTGGTTGTTTTTTAGTAAAATTAAAGACTTGAGTAAGTTTGCTTTTAACCCTTATCAAGATGCTTTTAGATTTGCATGCCCTGAGTTTGAATTCCTATGTGGAGCCAACACACTGAGATGTGCTTGGACCAGTATTGCTCAGAGGTAACTGCTGGTGCAGCAGCACTATGCTGTGACACAGAAGATAGATTTCACTATTAATAGGTTCTAGTACTGCCGTATTATTAAATTGCATAATTTTACAACAACTGACCCAATAACTGTAGTTTTACTTAAGTCTTAACCCCTTGGTCCTGCTGAATACCAAAGAAAAATCTTCGGTCTCATTAGAACTATTTATAAACAGTAAATTTCTAGACTTTGTGATTTCATTCAAAAAAAAAATAAAAATCTTAGCATGACTTGAGTGCATTATACACATTCTGAAGTCCAGAGGATATTGTCACAATCCCAGATTTGTTGTTGCTTTTTAATCTCATTGACTGGTGTAATGATTTTGGGTCTTCCTCGAACTATGTTACTGATTTCTTAGGGACTGTTTTCCAAGGATGGGTTAAAATGTCTAAAGGACTACCTTGTGATTATGGATAAAAATCAAACATTGAAGAATTTGATCTACCTCTTTCTTACTATTTTTTTTAAAATAATATTTGTGGGGATTTTAGTTTTTTATTTATTGTTACAGTGGCAAGTTTATATTGATAAAGTAATTCCAAGTCAGAGCATCTGAATTTTCATTAATTTGGAAGGAAAAATTGGAAGGAAAATTTGCTTCACTTAGGAATATTCACTTTGTGGGAGTTTTTGAAAACTTTCAATCCCAGTCAAAAGACACGTGCACAGGAAAAGAAAATAATCTGGTCATCTTTTCTGCAGCACCGACAGTTTTGGCTTATGTTAAAATTACAAAAACACTCTTAAAGCCACAGCGTAAAATCTGCCCTTGGATTTTATTTGGAAATAGGGACATATGTTCATCATCCCTTGTTACTATTAAAGCAATGGGTTATATTAGCAACAACAGTGTTTCCTCGTATTTGATTTACCTTCATTTTGAGTTTGAGTTCAGAATATAAAATGACAATATCATGCTGAGGGCATTTCTATTTGGGGCCAATTTCTGTGGTGAGACACTAGAGATGTTTAACGTTAGGTTTTAACTTTCTACAGCAAATACTTTTTCTACACTTCTTTAGTAAATAGTAAATTTCATGAAGACAGTAGAACTCTGATGTCATGAGTAGTTTTGGTTTTGGGATTATGTCATATCAAGATAGCTATGTCTTATTTTCAGATATGTCAGAAAACAAACTCAAAATTAAGATCGTACTTTCTGTTATCTACAAATTTGTTATTGACTTATAATAGTTATTTATGTGATTAACAAAGAATCAGATTTCTTGTACCCAGACAGTATTTGTGATGGAGGATATATTCTTTACTTACGAAGTCCTTTTTCTATAAAGCTAATGCCATTGCCTTCCAATTTTTCTTATCCTAAAAAAAAAAAAGCCCTTCAATTTCTAGTCCTAGCAAATGAAGCTTAATACCAAACACCTTTAAACCTTTGAGTTTTGTCACATATGCATTCAAATCTAGGTATTTTTTACATAGAAAATCTAAATTAGCTGTGAGAATAAAAATGATACAATCAGATTTTTCTTGAAAACTGTAAAATTGGCTGTCAGTCACTACAAGGAAGATTGCAGCTGTGTAGGTTTTAATTAATTCTTGTCATGGTCTCTAGGAGAGAAATATAAGTGAAAGGCAGCAAACAAAGACCCATCTGCGTGACCATGGGGAGGATTTGCAGAGGCATCTAGACAGACTAGATCAATGGGAGAAGACCAATTGTATGAGTTTCAATATGGCAAAATGCTGGGTCCTGCAGTTGGGTCACAACAACACCATGAAATGCTACAGGCTTGGGGAAGAGTGGCTGGAAAACTGACAGGAGGAAGAGGACCTGGGGGTTTTGATCGATAGCTGCCTGAACATGACCAGCAGCATGCCCAGCTGGCCAAGAAGGCCAATGGCATCCTGCCTTGTATCAAGAACATTGTGGCTAGTAGGACCATGGAAGTGATTTTACCTCTGTATTTGGCAGTGATGAAGCTGCATGTCAAATATTTGTGTTGAGGTTTGGGCCCCTCACTACAAGGACATTGAGGTACTAGAGTGTGTCCAAAGAAGGTGAAGGGCCTAGAGCACAAGTCTTCTGAGGAGCAGCTGAGAGAATTGGGGTTGTTTAGCCTGGACAAAAGGAGGCTGAGGGGTGACCTTATTGCTCTTTAGAACTACCTCATAGGAGGTTGTAAAGAGGTGGGGGTTGGTCTTTTCAACCACATAACAAGTGATATAGGATAAAAGGAAGTGGCCTCAGGTTATGTCAATGGAAATTTAGGTTGGATATTAGGAAGAATTTCTTAATGAATGGGTCATTAGGCATTGGAACAGCTTGCCCAGGGAAGTGGTACAGTCACCATTGATGTATTTATGTATGTGTAGACATAGTGCTTAGGTATGTGGTTTAGTCAAGGACTTGTCAGTGTTAGGTTAATGATAAGACTTGATGATCTTAAAGGTCTTTTCCAATATAGGCAATTCTGTGATTCTTTCTTTAAATACATCAGTAGCATCTGGACAGCATTTTGATCTTTTGATCTCTAAAACTGAAACTCGGTTCAGTAGAGTACAGTAAATGCCGATAAAAGCATCTGTTGGATCTCCAGCATTTAAATGCCCCTTTAAATGCCAAAGTGATGCCTCTAAACACATTAAGGCTGATTGAAGAAAAGACCAGAAAGTTACTTAAGAGAAAGTTAAATTCAGGCAAGAGTAGAGTGAATTATTTGAAGATAAGTATTGAAACCATTCTTGCTGTGTATGAGGAACACTTGCAAAGTGAATATCACAGTTACATTAGAATGCTATGTGACCTGTGGTCTGTCACCAGCCTAATTAAAAGATCCTTCTGAACCCACTATGGTTCTTTTCTTCCCCGCGTGCTTTCCATAAAAATTGTATGTATGGGGAATGCTGCCTTGATATGCAGTATGGCTGTGCAGGTACACTGCAGAGCACAGCTGCCAGTGTAGTGTGGTGCAATGATTCAGGACGCAGCCGATGTACTCCTGTGCCATCAACATGATACTTCTACTTAAAAATATTTAGATTCAGAAAGCTAATCAATTAAGTTTGTTTGCATATATGGATGGGAAGCATCATTTTGTGCTTTGTCTGCCTTACCTCTTCAATCTTTGATGCTGCTGTGGCATAGGTACGGGTTTGCTTTTCAATGCTATCCATGCCTGCATGGTGTGAAGTCAGATGATTACATTCAGTTTCTTGAAAGGAGGGACAACCTCTTTGTTCTTGCTTTACTTCTCTAGTCACTTCAAGCCCCACTCACTGTGAGCTGTCTCTGAAGAAAGCAGCTCTGATCCCACACTCCCCATCACCCTACACGACTGCCCATTGCTTCCCCACCCGTGCAGACCATTGTGGGGATTATGAAAACCCAGAAACACAACTGTCCTTCATTCACACCCTCCTCTGGCATTTTCCTCTCCTTTAAACCCAACTGCCATCTCACCCTGACTGCTTTGTTGCTCAGGTTTTCATCAGTTCTTTCCTCAGGCTGATTCAATTTACTACTTTATTATGCTGCCAAGGAAAGGCAATTTTTTAATTTTTCCATAGGTATAAGATTCAGAGAGATAGGAATTCTTAAACTACAGGTAATATTATAATTACCTTTATTACCATCTCTGAAACATCTCATCTAGGTAAAGCTGTATATATATTAATTTCAACACTCTGGTAGGAAATGAAAGATTTTTTACTTTGAATTTGAAATCCATTGCATTATATTGTCTTTTGTATGAAATGAACAGAGAGGAAGATTTTGATTAATAATTACTAGCTAAAGCAAAGTCACAAAGTCACATCTATGATAAATTTCATGCTTACCGAAGAAGCTTTAATACAAGTGATAAATGATCATGTAATCTGTAAAACATAATATTAAAAATTTGAGGTTCTTATGTATGCTTGAGTATTAGTATTAGTCTGCACAGTCCTGCAGAGTGGTATTCAGTGGGGTGGTTTTGTTAGCAGGATAATTTACTTTTTTTACTTAATCCCATTGTCCACAGAGAAACATGGTTAATCAGCTGGACATCAAGTGTAGGTTGTTAACGTAAATCTTGTTACTCAGTTTATTGGTGCTATTGACAGTTGATCCTGTTACACTTCCTATTTTTAACTCAAATCCCACCAAAAGAAGAGCCACTAAGATGACTGAGGAAGTGGAACATCTCCTTTATAAGGAAAGGCTGAGGGAGCTGGGTCTCGTTAGCTTGGAGAAGAGGAGGCTGAGGGGTGACCTTGTTAATGTTTATAAATATGTAAAAGGTGAGTGTCAGGAGGATGGAGCCAGGCTTTTCTCAGTGACATCCAGTGATAGGACAAGGGGCAACAGGTGCAAGCTGGAACATGGGAGGTTCCATGTAAACACAACGAGAAACTTTCATGGTGAGGGTGACAGAGTGCTGGAACAGGCTGCCCAGGGAGGTTGTGGAGTCTCCTTCTCTGGAGACATTCAAAAGCCACCCGGACGTGTTCCTGTGTGACCTGGTCTAGGTGATCCTGCTCTGTCATGGGGGTTGGACAGGATGATCTTTTGAGGTCCCTTCCAACCCTGAACATTCTGTGATTCTGTGAAATATGCCTATTTAAAAATAATAATTATTTTTAAAATACTGACATACTTAATTTCTCATTATCTATTTTAAAATTTCTTACCAGTACTTTTAATAAAAATCTATCCTTTGTCCCTAGCATTGCATTGATTCTTCTAATAAACTGCTTAACCAAGTCATTTATTACTTCCCTGCAGCCATAACAAAATTAAGACATTTTGGACATAGAAAGTAAACAGTTAAAATGCATACTTTATATCTATGGAATTACAAAATGTAAGTTCTTAATAGTATAACTGTTACATTCTCCTTGGAATTTTAATATTAATGATCTCTTTGTTTTTAAGTTACATCTCCTAGACTCTTTTCTTGGAGGCTTTCTGACATGTCTCCCTCAGTAGTACTGGGGCCATACAAAGCAAATGGATAACTGATATTTATAAAGGATTTGATTTATCTCTTCTGCTCGCCTTGTGCAACTTCTTCCTTATGACCTCAACATTTCCCTCAGTCAAGCACTGTAAAACTCTGCTTTTTTGTGGGAAGTACTTTTTTTAGAGAATATAATATCATTTTCCTTGGTTTTTGGTCACTGTCTTCACAACTGCTATGGTAGAGCTGGTTGCACAGATGTTGTTTTTGAGCTAAAAATTTTTCATGACAGTTGAGTAAGGCTGCCTTAATCACAACAGGCTTTCTCAGCTGTCCCTTGGCTGTGACCTGTGACATCTTCACTCCCCTACTTCCAAAACCATTTCCTAATAGAGCCCAGCAGATCTCATCTATGATAAATTGTAATTCCGGGTTGCAGCTGGATATCTAATCAGATGCGCAGTGTGTTCTGGGGCTCATTCATTAAAACGAAATAGTGGCCACAAGCAAATCCCTACATGAACGTTTGAAGTTTTCAAGTTTAGTTGTGCTGAAAACTGGCCTAGTAAATTAGGCTATGAGTAAGATCCGTGTTCATAGTCAGCTCTACCTGTATATCAATGGGTGACTGTACTGCCTTCGGAATGTAATTAGACAATACATAGCAACATACTTATGCAGAAGTACACAGACTATGGCGTGTTTATGGACTTAAAATCTTATGTGGATGTTGCTCAGCTTTCTTGATTTTTTTATTTGTATAACTTTAACTTCAAAGGAGCCATCGCATTGAGAGCTCAAAATCACACCTAATCCCTTCATGCGCTGATTGTAGCCTGCCTCTCTTCCATATTTTAAGTGATTTCATACTGATCTCTGGGCAAAAGAAGCAGTCCAGCTTGACTTACAGCGCGATAGGGTGAATAGCTGAGGGGCAGAGGAGTGTTTGAGCAGGTCCAGAGGAGGACCACAAAAAATGTTCAGAGGGCTGGAACACCTGTCCTATGAAGAGAGGCTGAAAGTGTTGGATTTGTTCAGCCTGGAGAAGAGAAGGCTCTGGGGAGACCTTATTGACACCTTTCAGTACTTAAAGGGGGCCTGTGTGAAAGATGGGGACGATCTTTTTAGCAGGGCCTGTTGCAAGAGGACGAGGGGTAATGGCTTTAAACTAAAAGTGGGGGGATTTGGACTACATATAAGGAAGACATTTTTTTGCAATGAGGGTGGTAAAACCATGGAATATGTTGCACAGAGGGGGTAGATACCTTATCTCTGGAAACATTCCAGGTCAGGTTGGACAGGGCTCTGAGCAACCTGATGTAGTTAAAGATGTCCCTGCTCACTGAAGAGCTGGATTGGACTAGATGACTTTAAATGTCCAAGTGTTCTTGTTCTTTGGCAAGAGCTTTACTAGTCGGTAGAGGATGGCCATGAATATAGGGTGATATATTTTGACAAAGCTCTGACTACCATAAGCTTCACTTGGGGTCATAGCAATCAGCCTAATTCTAAACCAGTTTACCATGAAGATGTTGTTGAGGTAGGGCAAAGCCATATCTGAGAGAATCAGCAGCAATTTATGTGTTGTACCTGGTGAGTTGCTCTCACAGGCCCTGGAGTTGTAGCTTGTCCATTCCAAAGACCTGTTTGACAGCCAAAGGTAAAAACATTAGTCATTACACTGAAATAATTAACTTCTTTAGACTTAGGATAAATGATTGGTATGGAAAAAAAGCTGGAAATTTCAGGGCAGAGCAGATCTATTTCTCAATAATCATCACACTGATCTTTTCTAGTATGACTGGTGATTGGTCAGTAGGTTAATTTTTCTTGTCAAGACTTCCTTCAACATTTGAACATATAACAAAAAAAAACAGAAAGAAAACCATTACTTATCAGTACTGGGCCATCAGCTAAATAGTTCTATCCAAAAGTATGAAACTAATGTGTTTCTGAGAGTGACTAGGAACAATCTTCTGGATCTTTATGATTGATGATCATTTTGATTTATCTTAGAATTTAGTGCAAATGTTTGTTATTTGTGGTTCACTCTTAAAGCTTCAATAAAACCACCCTAACTGTAGATTTCATGGTGTGTGAGGTCATTAACTGTCTCCCACTTAGGTCATGAGTCTGGCAATTTATTTGTAAAATCCTAACATCCATAGGACATCAAAGGAATTGAATTCTTCTAGAGTTTAAGTTCAGGAATGTTTATTTATGGTCTCGGTCCCATTGTTTCACAGGTTTTATTATCTCCTGTTGTTCTAGTCTAGAACTGCAGCTCAAGAGAAGACTGACACAGCATACTGTACATACACAGTGATGAGGCCTAAGCACCTTGCAGGATTAAGACCTATTAGAAAAGTTGCCGGTGAATGGAATTTCTTTCCCTGAGCTAAATTTATACATCATTTTGGTCTAATCTAGTTTGATAGAACAGGTTATGATAAGAATTATCTTAAAATTACTTAAGTAATATAAGGCAAAGTGCAGAAATAATAATGAAACCAGATCACCTTTCTGAGTTTTTCAAATTTTTTATCAATAAACATAGAAATATTTTTTTTATTATTATTAAACTGGAATAAATGAAAGCTTTTAAGCAATTTTGATAAAAAATACTGTCCAAAAGTATTTAAACAGTTAAAATGTGCTGATGCTCACTGCAAATCCACTCATGGACTTTCTTTAAACATATTTTTGTCCCTGGCTAGGCTTATGAAACCATGAGGTCTGAGCCTGATTTGATCTGTTCACTTGATTTCTCTACTGGAAGAGAGTTGGATTAAATGTGAACAAAAAATTTTGACCTGCTATTTATTTAGTGCTTTTGAGAATTCTCTGAGAAAAGTGCTTGCTGTGTACTTGCCATTTTGTGCACGTTCATCTGTTGACTTGAGTCAAGTAGAGTATTGACACACTTGAAAATATGCTACAAGAATCATCGAAGAGAGTATAGTGGCTGGTGTAGAGCAAAATAGTTTTGCCTTTGGTTCTTATCACTTTTGAAGTGAACATCAATTCCGATGTTCATACTGATTATATATAAGCACTCTGGTCTTCTCTGCTGTATTAAAACAAGGGGAGAGTAAATAGTCCAGTAGTCCAAAATAAATATCTTCATTAAAATATGCAAAGGCAGAATGAAATCTGTGTAAATGAACATCTGTATATACAGTACACTAACATAATATTTAGTCAGATGATCACACAGGGCTTATGGCAGTGGCCTTCAAAAGAAACTTCCTTAAGCTACCTCTCAGTATATCAGCTCTTTCAGCTCAATTTCTTGCATAAATGCTTATTTTACTGTGATGAAGTAATGAAGCTGGCATTAACTGAAATAATACATTGATAAATAACAAGTTGAGGCTATTGAGACTGTACATGGTGCAAAATAAACCAAGCAATTTTAAATATCTGTGATTTCGGTTGAACAAAACACCTGAACACACAAGTAATTGCATCTGACTTTCCTTGCAATGTGAGAATGCTGGAATATAGTGAAGGCTTCCAATTTCTAAACCTCTGCCTTATCACAACAGCTGTAAACTAGAGGATGACTCACTGAATACAGATACCCTTAAACACTGAAATGCATCAAACTGAAAAAAGATGTGAAAGCTCTTGTTTCCTGCCTACTCTGTCACTGCAAGGAGGTGTGCAACTCTGAGGTTAGAGTGACATCCTGATTTGAATAATCCTCATGCAAGGTTTTCATCTGTGCTCATTGGAAAGTCTCCTTCTCTTCATCAGCTTTGGCTATGCTCACTCCACCTGTCCACTGCTAGCCCAGCCCAGTGTGTTTAAAGAAAATGTGCTGTGTGCAGTCACTATAAATGGTAAACGAACCAGCCCAAACCGCATACCATGTCTCAGTGAAAATGCTTGTATGTCTGCAGAGTCAGAATCAACAAAATGAGTGAAGTATGTTGTTAAAGCTGCTCCTGAACTATGATCTATACTGGGAGTAGTAGTGTTTTTTCAGTTTCAAACTCTTCCTCCAAGATTCCTGTGGAATAATTATGAGAAAATGAAGCAAGAAATGAAATAGCTGAAGGAAGTCCCGTGTTCTATGCCTTCTTTAATAAACATATGTGAAGAATAGGTTTCTGTACTGTTTATACATATTAGACTTTATACATTTATACGTTTTTGTAGTTTCCTCTAAGGCTTCTGATAAATGTGAACTGGAATTTAGCAGTTCTTCATGTGGCCTCATGCTTCTGCACCTGGGATGCTTGAAGAGCTGAATCCAAACTCAGATTCTAATTGACCAAAATGGCATTTAAAATGTAAATAGACATAAATGCAGAATAATTTCTGAAAAGGAGTATGACAGGCATGGTTTACTCTGTCGAATAATATTATGTATGATATCAAATTACAGAGGAGAGAGCTATTTTGGAAAGTAAAGATCGGTGGTGTGTGGATTGCTTTTAGGCCCAGTCGTAACACTGTAAAGCTCATCACTCCTGTACTGTTCACAAATTTTTCACTGAATTATTAAAATCTTTACAGCATCAGAGTATATACCCCACAACTGGTAGTGAATTTGCTTTACTAACAGTAAATTAGATCTGTCATGCAAAAGCCATTCTCACACTAGTTTGAATTTTAAAACAAGCTTTATTTTATATGTGAAAATTTCTTGCATAGTTCTGAAATAAATTAATGCAAATTGGTATCTTAGAGATGTGAGGGTTTTTATTCTTGCACCTGTGAAATACTTTCCTGAATTTAAATTTATAGCCTTTGAACTGTGACCCATGTTAAATGAAGGAGATATTTAGACATGGTTGGTGCAGTTGTAGATTAATGTGTCATGCAATTTGTGTGACTACAGGTTAGTCATGCTTATTAGTTTTCCTTCAAAGTTTCATCTTCTAATATGGGAAATATGGTTTAACTTCAGACTTTGTTTCTATCTAGTAGCACTTAATCCTCTAGATTAAGTTTTGGTTTTTTTTGTTTTTTGTTTTTTTTTCTTTCCCCATTTTATATGTTTTGCTACATAATTTGTGTTGTAAAAGGCAAAACTTCTGTTACACCTACCAGTTTCTCCTCTGGACAGGCAGCATATTAAATTATTAAATACAACTACAGACAGTGTCATGATAACTTTTAATGTGATGGTGAAGTGAGAGCATTGATCTTATGTAATTTGAGTCAGAAAAATCTGAACAGGTAAACTATTTGTAATTTCTTACAGATGAATAGGAACATAAGCAATATTAGTAACAGAAAAAAGGCCATCTGGACCAGCTTGCCTGAGTTGGTTTGATTATAATCACCTGCTTTTCCACTGAGCTCTACTTCACCAGTTCTGTCCTATCCTAGTCCAGAAACAAATGTATCTGTCTCTTGTACACCTTTATAAATCTTTCCTTATAACTTTGATCATTCAGACCTTATGTCGTCTTACGGCACAGGAGAAGCAAAGTCTTGGAAGAGATTGGAGCTAGTGTGTTCTGAATGCTCAGAAAACGCATAGAAAAAATGGTCCTGCTCAGTAGTTTGTAGTCTAGTTTCAGAGAAAGTATGTAGATTAAAAGAGCGGTGTGATAGCATTAGGTGAATATCTTTGTGTGATGAAATTGCCTTGATGAATTACAAAATGCAGTTGTTTATTTTGCTTTTAGATTTAACAACATACAACTGTAGTATTTATAATCTGTACTGACATTCCACTAAGATATTTACTACTCTTTTCTCCAATTTTTATCAAGGCAGTACAATCTTCCTTGTAACTTTTTTGGGAGAATAAGGAGAGTGGTACTCTTTCAACTACAGTTCTTTTGTGTAGTAGCAGAGGGAAGTAAACAACATCCCTGTGAATTAATATTTTAATTCTATAAACTAAGGAACAGAGGAATTTACTGTTCTGTTCATGTGTCCCAATTTCTCTTTATCAGATATGCTGCTTCTCTATGGCAGTGGTTAAATAATTTGGAATGCTATTGAAATGTTATTAAAATGATTTAATCAATCATTTAGACAGTGGTTTGATCTGTTTCTGCAAAATAATGTCAACTGCCATATCCTTCAAGTTCTTCATAAACACATGTGAATTTACTGTCTTGATGTGTTTCAGCAACAAATCTAAGTTACGTTCGCTTGTATTCATACAATTGTGGGGTTTAGTTTGTTTGTTTGTGGCTTTTTGTTTGGTTTTGGTGGTTTTTTTGGTTGTTGATGTTGTGTTTTGGATTGGCTTGATTTTGTTTCTTTATGCGCCCCCCCCCTCCCCCCCCTCCCCATTATAAGG
>JANHFX010001211.1:0-44429 GCA_027560015.1 Chloroceryle amazona
TGCAGCTTTCCAACCACACGTCCCCAAGTCTGTAGCTTGCCATGGGGATTTTGTGACCCAAGTGCAGGACCTGGCACTTGGCCTTGTTGAACCCCATGCAATTAACCTTGGCCCACTGATGTAACCTGCCTAGGTCCCGCTGTAAAACTTCCCTACCCTCTACCAGATTGACACACTCACCTAGCTTGGTGTCATCTGCAGATTTACTGAGAGTACACTGAATCCCCTCATCCAGATCATTAATAAAGATACTGAAGAGGAGAGGCCCCAGTACTGAACCCTGGGGATCACCACTTGTGACTGGACGCCAGACAGATTTAGCTCCATTCACTACTGTTCTTTCAGCCTGGCTATTCATCCAGTTTTTTATCCAGTGCAGAGTGTATTTATCCAAGCCTTGCACCATAAGTTTCTGAAGGAGAATGCTGTGGGACAAAGTGTCAAAGGCTTTACTGAAGTCCAGGTAAACAATGTCCACAGCTCTTCCCTCGTCCACTACACGGGTCACCTTGTTGTAGAAGGAGATCAGGTTAGTCAGGCAGGACCTGCCTTTCATAAACCTATGCTGACCGGGCCTGATCACCTGGTTGTCTTGTATGTGCTGTGTAAAGGCACTCAAGATGACCTGCTCCATAACCTTCCCTAGCACCAAGGTCAGACTGACAGGTCTGTAGTTCCCAGGATCATCCTTTTGGCCCTTCTTGTAGATGAACATCACATTTGCTAGCTTCCAGTCAACTTGGACCTCCCCAGTTAGGACTGTTGATAAATAATGGAAAGGTGCTTGGTGAGCACTTCTGCCAGCTCCTTTAGTACCCCTTGGGTAGATTGCATCCAGTCCCATACACCTGTGCACATCTGTGTGGCACAGTCCTCATGCCCAGGATGAGGCATCATGTACAGCTACTTTCATGAAGTAATTTCTATTACCTTTGAAGGCCCATCACCCCCCTCACCCTCACATCTTTGATGCTTCCCCAAAGGTTGCCCACAGGATTTTTGGAGGATATTCTGAAGAACACTAACAAAACCATCTCTATGTATTTATTGAAGGAGAAAGGAGCTCAACACTTACTGTACTATGAGTGATTTTGTGTTGCAGTTGTATTTCTGACTTGCTTTTCCTGTACTCCTTATATTGAAATTTAAACAATCTTGAGTTCAGGATTTTTTTAGGATATAAATTGGATTTTCAGAGATGGAAACACCTACATCAAACCCCTGGCACATAGGATTTAATATTTCAGCACTGCACTGTCAGGAGCACAAGCAAGTTTCCACAGCAATAGGACCAAAATTTAAGGCAATAACAAAAGGGGGATATTCATCATTAGTGCTTAGGAAGGAGTTTAACTTTCACACTGCTGATGAAAAATGTACATGCTCTTTGGCATTAATCAGCAGCTTCCACTGAAGTATCTTATTTTTTAAGCTTCACACAGAGTACCTAAGAAACCCTAGTTGCTCAGTAAATTGTTAATCATGCTTTCAGCTCCTGTTTGTCTTGTGTTTCATGAGACATAATTGCTTGAAACTCATGGGGTTTATTTCCAGTGCACTTCATTGCAATTAAAAGTTATGTGACTAATACTTATTTTAGTAGAAGGCAGGCAGGTATAGTTCTTACACTTTAGAATAGTGGTTCCTGAACATGTCAAACTATACAGAAGGACCATTTAACACTTATTTAACAAGAAAATTGGGATTCAGGATCTGCGTGGAAATGCAACTCCTTGCCACTGCTTATCCTGAGATCATTCTGAATACTAACCTGGTAGTATTCCAGAGATAATCCCTGATGTACATCAAAAATAGCCTGAGTACATACAAACTAAGAGTGGAAGAAAATCCCTTCCTGAAAACTTACTTCATCATTACTCTGTTGTCTTGATGCTACTCTTTACAGGTGATAAATCATTATCCACAGAAAGGTATGAAAATGCTTCTACTCAGGGTCATTTGCCAAATACTTATTTTTTTTTATCAACTAATTGCCTAATACACCTGTCTTTGGTTTATTAACTAATTCTGGGTAAACATTCAATCAGGTGCTAAAATATTAGGCACCCTAAAAATAAATAAACAAATGCACTAAAGTCGATGAATAAAAGCCCTGCACGTAACAGGGGATCTTGGGTTCATATACTAAAATAGCTGCAGTCTTTCTACCATCAGAAAGCAATGTAATGAAAATTGCTTCCCAAGTGAAAAATTAACTATTACAATTTACTGTAATACACATAGATACCTAAACAGTGATAAATAAAGGACTGTGAGGTGCTGGAGCGTGTCTAAAGAAGGGCAATGAAGTTGGTGAAGGGTCTAGAGCACAAGTCTTATGAGAATTGGCTGAGAGGGAACTGGGGTTGTTCAGCATGAAGAATAGGAGGCTCAGGGGAGACCTTATTGCTCTCTATAACTACCTGAAAGGAGATTGTAGGGAGGCAGGGGACAGTCTCTTCACAGAGAGGCTTGTAAAGCTCCGGAACAGGCTGCCCTGGTAAGTGGTGGAGTCACCAACCCTGGCAGTATTTAAGAGATGTGTAGATGTGGTGCTTGGGAACATGATGTTCCAGTGACCTAGCAGTGCTGGGTTAATGGTTGGATTCGATGATTTTAATCTCCCAACAAAAGCAATTCTATGATTCCATGCTCTTTTTAGTCAGACTGATTTGATTCAAAAATTGGAGCAATTATCTTTTCCTTATGTTGACATGATCCTCCTTCTTATAGCTGCTGCCTCCTCTTTCCAGTAGCCCCAGGAATTCCCTTTCAACTATCACCAGGCTCAACACCTCCTGGGGCTCTCTTTAGAGTCTGACTCACTTCAAGACCTTCATGTTCATCTCTCTGAAGTTGCCTCAGGCTGATACAACAATTCTTGCAAAACCTTACAGGTCTAACAGGTATTGTTGATAAAACCAAAATGTTTAACAGATCTTGCAGAGAAGTCAAGATATGAATTTAACTGTTCAGGTTAATCTTAATCCTTAAATTATATGCCAGTTTTCAAGAGGTTATTGACTTGCATTATGAAAGAAAGATGCGCTTCACTGCCAGCACCCGTTTGCTTTAGTCTCTAAACTCATAGTCAACAACAAAGACCAGTGGATAAGAACAAAACAGTAAAGTTTTGCTACCTTCCCTGAAGCAGATTAGGTATATGCATCACTAATTGAATTAAATAACCAGTCAGAGGGAATGAAATGCTAAAAGCTGAGATTTTGTAATGAATTTTTTAGTACTAGCATACTATCTCAGCACTGCACTGAAAAAGATACTTGCCTTCATTTCAAATATAATGGAGGCAGAAAGTGATCTCAAGAGTCAAGTCAAGTCAGTGCTTGAACCTAAAATAGGATTCGGAGACAAATTTGGATCTGGTAGATGAAGAGTTGCTGCAGGTATTGAAGCCACAGCCTGCACCATTAGTTGTTTAGTTCACCCACAGCATTACTGTTTGACTGGAACTTCTGTTGAGCACTGGAGCACGAGGACTATTAAAGCAGGTGATGATCAGAAGCAAAAAAAAAATTTCCTGCTATGTTTCCACCACCATAATTAAAACACCAGTTAGAAGCATAAAAGATGTGGCCTGCAGCATCTCAAAGAGAAAGATATTTCAGAGACAGTCATTGTAAATTTACCATTCCTGCCTTTCATACTCCAGTTCAACTTCTACTGTAAGAGTCTACGGTCACTCTTCTGCTAGACATACTACAGTAAAATGTCCAGATGGCCCTGGGTCTGGTCTGCTTTACATCCACAAAGAGCAATTCGGACAACTCTTGTTAAGAGCATTGAAGGAGTCCAGGCAGGAAGGAGCAGAGAGAGGAAGACTTGTAGAGCACAGAGAGACTAACAGTCCTCTTTTTAACAGACATGTTACTGATGAACTCAAGGAGAATGCACCCAACCTGGAGCACTCATCTTGACAATGACGTCCTGGTCTGCAGGAGAGCTCATACATTTTGACTTAAACAGTGGCCAGACAATATATTTTTAAAGGATTTAGACATGTTTATTCACGGTGCTCTATTGTTTTCTGCATATTGAAACTCCTTTTCAGGGGGATGGAGGGAGGAGTGCACCCATCAGAAACAGCTCACGACCCACTCCTGGGTGGTGAGAAATAGTTTGAATTTCCACTGGCTTTAAAGGTCATTGGTCTGAGTCTTATGTTCCCGAGGAGTGCACATCAGCCTTAAATTGCTACAGACAAATGATTACAAAGAGTAACATCTAAGCACTGACTGTGTTTTTAAAGACAGCTACTTTGGGTCTACATAAAGCTTCAGGAGGAAGACAAGATGAAATAAACAGAGGCAGAAAATGTGCTGACTGGTGCCTCCATAGCTGCCATATATTACTCTTCCAAGCTGCTCTTTCTGATGTGCTCTTTGCACAGGGCCTGCAGAGTCGCTGCAGTTTCTGGATTTTTGCTGTACCTGCATTCCTTAATTTCATCCTTTGTCAGCAGCTAATTTACAAAAAGCATGTCTTCATATTTAAAACAGATGAACTGAACATGAAATTAAAATACTCATCAGATTCGTAAGGCACTATGGATGCATTGCTGTCAAGCACTGTAGTTTATCCAGATTTTTTTATTGTTCTTATGTTGTAAAGTCCATTTTTAGCCAAATATGCTTTATGAGGATTATGAAGGATAACAGATTGCCTGCAGACCTCTTCTGTTACTATTTGGCTATGCATGTAGATAAATAACTGCAAAATTTAGATATAGGTCTGGGGTTTTTTTTTAAATCACCCTTAATTTTCAGGATGCTCAGATTTGAGATGTACGTTCAGGTACATGCTTACTTGAAATAAACTCACATAAGTATCTACATATGCAAACCAATCATTTGTTGACCTACAAGCACCCCTTTTTTAACCTTGTGCAGGGAACTGTGACTCTCAGATGGACCTTTTAAGGTGTTGCAGGCAAAAGGACAGATAGTGATCTGAGATTGTTTACATCCATTTGTTCTGGGTTTGTAAATCAGTACTCTAAAACACTTTTTATCTGTAAAGCTTTCACCACACTATTTAATTTTTTGCTGATTAAGTTATTCTGCTGTGTGGGAAGCAAAACAGAGGCAGCTTCAGAGAACCAAGTTCCCAACCAGGAAGAGAGGCACAGAATCACAGGAATCAAATGAAAAATGTTTTGAATCAGGAGTTATGATGGGCAATTTCCTCTGCCATAGAATCATTTAGGTTTGAAAAGACTCTTAAGATGACTGAGCTGAACCCTTCCTAACCTGAAGCAGATCAACACTCCCACCCAGCTTGGTCTCACCTCTATGCTTATTGAGGGTGCCCTTGATCCCATTGTCCAGATCATTGATAAGGTATTAGAGAATTGGCCCCAGTACTTGTTATATATCAAGGACAGAAATACTGTAAGGGGCCTCGGGCAAGAATGCGGGCAGGGATATGAATATCTACAGCTGTGACTGGCACTTTCTGGAGAAGGCAAATATTGTATGAGGCCTCAGATAAGAACACAGTCAAGGACATCAGCTGTGGTTGGCATCCTGGAGAAGCACACAGATTAGTGGATGCTAGTTAAGAAGGATTCTACAGAGAGATGGACTAAGATATAACCTTAGATGGAAAGAACCCTCAAAGTTTGTGGAAAGGATACTAAGAGACCCCTCTTCAACAACCACTAGGGACAAATGAAGACCCTCAGGGCAGCCCCTCAGAGACTGAGGTCACATGTGTAGTAACTATGCATACAGGATAACTAGTTCCCAGAAACAGAATGAATGTGTACAATCTCTCCAGCAAACTAATGCCTATGGATGTAAAGGTGGGATATAAACTTGGGCAGGTGCCAGGTACAGCATGCACAGTATGTGGAACTATCCCCCCTGCACCCAGCGCCGCAGTAAAGCAATGCCTGCTTTCTAATGCTAAACTGAGTGTTAGAGAGTTCTTCATTTACCAGGGTTTTGGTAATATAGTGAGCCCTGGGAAACACCATTTGTGACTGGCCACCAACTGGATTTAACTCAAATCACCACCACTCTTTGGGTCTGGCCAGCCAGCCAGATTTCTACCCAGTAAAGAGTACACACAACTAAGCCATGATCAGCCAGTTTCTCCAGGAGAATGCTGTGGGAAATGGTGGCAAAGGCTATACTAAATTCCAGGTAGACAACATCCACAGCCTTTCCGTCATCCACTAAGTGGTTCACCTCATCATAGAAGGAGATCAGGTTAGTCAAGCAGGATCTGCCTTTCATAAACTCATGCTGACTGTTCCTGGTCACTTGGTTGTGCTGTACATGCTGTGTGATAGCACTCAGGATTATCTGCTCCATAACCTTTCCCAGCACTGAGGTCAGACTGACAGGCCTGTAGTTCCCCAGATCCTCCTCCCAGCCCTTCCTGTAGATGGGCATGACATTTGTTGTCATCCAGTCAACACTGGTCTCCCCACCGAGCTGGGACTGCTGATAAATGATTGGAAGTGGTTTGGTGAGCACTTCCTCAGTACCCTTGTGTGGATCCCATCCAGCCCTGTAGACTTGTGCATGTCTAAGTGGTGCAGCAGGTCATAAACCATTTCCCCTTGGGTTATGGGGATTCATTCTGCTCCTTGTCGCTGTCAAGGGGGCTGCATAACCAGAGAACAACTGGTCATACTGTTAAAGACTAAGGCCAAGAAGGTGTTAAGTACCTCAGCCTTTTCCTTTGCCTTTGTCACTATGTCTCCCCCTGCATCCCACACAGGATGGAGATTCTCCTCAGCCTTCCTTTTGTCACTAATGTATTTATAGAAACATTTTAGATTGTCTTTTACAGAAGTAGTCTGATTAAGTTCTAGCTGGGCTTTGACCCTTCTAATTTTCTCCCTGCATATCATCACAACATCCTCATAGTCCTCCTGAGCAAGTGGCTGTTTGCTCCTACTTTCCCATTCCTTTAGTAGCATCTTCCCATCAGCTTAACTTAATTTCTATCATCCCTAACCACTCTTGCTTCACAATCAACCTGCCATTTGCTGCTATAGCATCCTTTTCTCTGCCTATGTATTTTCCTGACAATTAAAACACATTGTTTACAAATCAGTGTCTCCACAGAGTCTTAGTACATTGAGGCCCCGCTCCTGGCTGGCTTCAATGGTATCTAAGTACAAATATCCAATAACAGAATGTAATTAGATCAGTCTTTACTGCAACAATAAGAAGTTCTTACTAGATGGTAGAAATGCAGGATTCCTTTCTGGTGACTGACTTTTTATACTTCTCAGCCATTTTGTTTAGGTGGAAATGACCCAGGAAATTGTTGTGCTAAGCTCTGAACACTGAAATTTCAGCTTATAAATCTTGTATCATTTTGGAATAACACTGAGTACGTGCACCAGTAGATTGAATTTCACAGTCAATCCTGACAGCTCTATCCAGAGATGGGATGCCAGCAGATGGCAGGTTGATCACTGTGCTGGACCATTCCCCAGTGGAAGTTCTTGAGTGAATTTTAAAAAGAAAATTTTAGCTTTTTTTTTCCTTACAGAAAATCACAATTTTAGCTTTTAGTAGCTGATGCAATAACACACTGATGCTGGCTAGTAATGAAATGCAATAAAGCAAAGAGATTGTGTTGATTTTTGATATAATTTGATTAGATGTCAGGAGTTGGAGAGGAAACTTTTCCATCAGTTTTCCATTAACTTGATCTGCTCAGAAATGCAGGTGTCAGGCCATATATTCAGAACTACAAACAGGATTTTACTACTTAAAGTATCAGTTAAGTTATAATACTAATCTATTACCCATAATAATTAATCTAGGAGACAGAGCAAGGAGAGAGATAAAGCAAATGGACAGACAGAGTGGAGGCAAAGAAAAAGGTAATATTTTTAAGTGTTTCTCCTCTGCACAGTTGCTCTTACACAAAGTTTATTTCCCAGGATGTTTTCCATTCATTTTCAGAGAAAGAATTTGTAAAGACAATTCCTGTGACTTGTGCAGCCATGAATGAGATCAGAGAAACCACAGTTCTCTAAAAAGAAGTTCAATCTCTAAGAGAAAGAGTAGCTCTGATGTATTCAGAAAGACAAACAACAGGAGACTTCTCTTACTCCTGCCCCAGCCCCAGTTCTGTTTTCCAGCTAAGAGCTACTCTTCCTGGGACTGTTTCAAGGTTAAGGTAATGCCTACTTCTGTCTTTCAGAACAGGAGACAAACCTTTATATCATTTTCATAACACTCACATGTCTCAAAGTCAGAGCAAACCATTTCTCGAGAGATCAATGGGCAAACAGGTTCTCTAAAGTGAAAACCTGGAAGACAGGTGGCAGATGTGAATGTTCTGACAAGTCCCTGGTTTAGAGAAGAGGGAATTGTTTACAGAGGCATTGCGTTTCTGCACAAAGTGCATTTTCTGGAGAGGTTGAGCTTCAGGGGTGCAGCCTTGCCACCATCCATGTCTCTGGATGCTCGCTCACATCCCTGGATTAAAACCCAGACCTGTCCTCAGCATCATGCCATGAACCAGAGGAAACAGTGAAAGCAGTAACCAAGTCCAGGAACTACTCACAGTGACTTCACCTTAGAAGCCAGAAAATCCTGGAATGCTCTCAGAGCATATTGTGCCCAGGCTGAATGCCTTCATCTGTACTGAACTGCAAGAGGATGGAAGAGCTCAGGTTATGCTCATCCCATCTACTTCCAGTGAGAATCTAAATACTCATTACAAGGTCTGAATAAAGACTCTCTGAATTTAGCCTGTATTTAACTCATGATAATGACAGCTGCTGTATTCTGTAACTGTGCACTCTGCCTATGGAGTGCTTTCCTTTCTATCTTTAGATGCTTGCAGTCTCTATGTGTACAGAGCAATCCAAAAAAAAGGGGGTTGCTCTGCTGTTTATTATAGAAAGTCTTAGGTTGTTCATTAGATCCCCCACCTATGTAAGATAAAAATACTACTTTTATGGTTTTATGTCACCTTGGAATGCATATTTCATTTCTAGAGTGTCTGGAAAGCTTTGAGAGGTGAAAATTATTTAAGTATTATCAACACTGTAATTAAATTTTGAGCATGTACGTGTTTTTCTCAGATGGACTGGGAGAACTGATTCATCACTGAACCTAGATATTGACTGCTTGTGACTGGTGCATATAGTGAATCTGGTGACCCTGTACATATCCATTTTCTGGGGAATCACTTGTACACAGGTAAGAACGGATGAGTAACCAGGTTCTGCCCCAGGTTCTTGAAGATGGGACATACAGGAATAGTCAGTAGTTGAGTAGGTAGAGCTTGTGTGGGGGATGTTTTTGTTTAGATCTCTGACCTGAATGATGGTTATTTACTTTTACCAACCATGATTACTCCAGTAGGACAGGTGGCATAGACTAGGCAATGCATGGTGTTTAGGATACCTCCCTGTATCCCAGGCAGCATCATTCTGCCAGTGCCTCCCTATCCTAAAATAGTAAATTCAAAGTTCCTGGGTTTTCAAAGCATTATTTTGTAATGAAATACTTCCAGCCCTACCTAGTCACAAATGACTAGTTGTTTTCCTGGTTCTCTACACACCAAAACAGTGACAACATTTTGTATTGCAAGATGAGCAGTGGCATGTGTCCAACTCCTCTGCTGAACTATTCTGTCAATACTGTGGGGGTAGTGTGCATTTGATAAGTGTAGATCTCTTTCCCCCTTTATGGAGTACAAATTGTTCTTAAAATTCCAACAGAGCACATGGGCTGATAACTGCAATAGCAAAATGTATCATTCTTAGATTCTAATTTGTGCTGCTAATTAATTTAGGTTTGGTGGGGCTCTTCACAGGTCACGTTGGAGGCAGCAGAAGTGCAGTAGCACAACTCCTCTGGAAGGAATCCTCCTTTCATCTTTCCATCTATGCCAGGAGATGCCAGGGGCAAGCTGTCCCTGTGTGCTGTGGAATCTTGTTCACAGTTATACTGTTGGGTGGAGCAAGAGACCTGTTATGGGAATGCACTGGGTGAAAAGACTGCTGTGCCAACAGAGAAACCTTCCTCTCTCTCTCACATGCCACTGTATGCATACTGCCTCTTACCTAATTTCAGAAATTATCCTAACTGCAATGCAAGATCGAGATGCCTTCAAATCCCATCCACCTGCACAGATGATGAAAAAATTGCAGGGATTTCAGGAAGTCTTCCCCACTCTGACACCAGCCATGCAACATCCTGGTAAAATGGTCTTTTGGTTTTCAGGTCCTTTTTTCCCCTTTTTAACCACTGCAAAATTTTAGTGTTATTTTCAGACAAACATACATAGTAATCCCAGGTCCCCTTTGGAGTAGTGAAATTTGATGCTGTCCCTCTATGAACATATTAGGATTTATTTCCTCAAAGTTAAGAAATATGCATTATTTTCTATCACTAACACTGGGTTCAAGGATCATATTCCTAACCTTTTGCTGTTTCCATTTTAGCTATTCTGAAAGATGTAGAGACAGAATTTGCAGATTAAATCAAGAACTGTTACTCCATTTGTGGATTCATCTGATTAGGTCCAAACATTTATGGAGCCTAACAATATAATGTGATAATTTATATAATTACTAAAATTATAAGGATTGCTATATTCTGCATTAGAATATAAAGTATGTGTCATGTAGAATATAATGATCTTATATAATAGGTCAAATTTTATATAAATAATCATATAAAGTGAAACCATTGATATTAACACTAGGTACCAAGATGTATGTAAATTGCAGACTACATCAGGAATATTTCATTTCTAGGGTTATTGAAAGAAATTATTTACAACCCTACACACCAAATCATGAAAGAAGGGATACAATGGATTTATGAGAATCAAAATGAAAGGAATAAACGTACATCTTGGCTAAACAAGGGGACCACAGATCTCTACATTGATTTGGAAGCTGACAAAATACCAAGGAGGAAAATAAATAGTTTAGACTGTTATAAAGAACAAGCAACTGCATTAACCCAAGAAAAGGAAGTAGTACTTGGAATACCAGAAGAACTCCCATTATGTGCCAATGGCTATATTCTGTATGAAACAGAACCAGCACTCATCTGTGAAACTTAAAACACTTTAAGTATGTATTACTTTATTCATAAACCTTCATGCTGAGAGGTTAATGGTTTTGCCCGTGTCACCTAGAAAGCCAATAATATAGCTGACAATTAATCAGTGATTTTCTGATTCTCAACTCTTTTCATGACTTCAAGATTGTAGTTTTTCTTGGGCAGAAGCAGGCTGGAAAGTTCCGAGATTCCTTTGACTTGAAGGAGGTATAATAAGATGCTAGATATAAAAAAAAACTAGGAATCTTAGCTACTTCTGTCCTTGAAGGTCTGACCTAAGACACCTTTCAATAACCTTATTTTCATTTCACTTTTCAATAACCTTATTTTCATTCAATGTAAGGGTTCTCCAGTCAGGCATGTTCATGCTTACCCATAACCATGTCACCTTTTTCCACATTTAGCATGAGGGACACTCCTTATGGCTGGCCTGGGACACTTCACAGTAATTTAATCAAAAGGGAAATTGCTCACGCTCCAGTCCAATACTCAATTACTTCCTTTCAACAGTAGTTATGAGTAATTTGTTCTCATCTGTAGGAATGTTTTAGAAATAGATGCCTATTAAACTAACTAGCTTTGACAGCTTCTCATCCCCTCTATCCCTGTAAGGACTTACCTCCAGTTACACTGCTCCAAGCAAAACATCACACAGGTCACTTCTAAAAGTTCTGCTGCAAAGAGAGACTCTCTGAAGTGAGCCACTGGCAAATTTGCAAAGCAGTATTTGCCAGGTCTGCAGCACTGTTTGTGAAAGAATTGCTTACAGTGATACAGAGTCAGAGGGTACTGGCAACATGAAGGGAAATAACGTATAAGAAATCTATGACATCTGTGCAGAAATCTAGTGTAGAATCTTTACATAGTAGGCAGGGAAGGTAAATATCATTAGGACAATTCCAGTCAGTGGCATTGTGCTTTTTTTCCAGCTGCATTTCTATTCCAACAGACTTGTCCTCTTGCAGTGAAAGGATATCACTCAGCCATCTCTTCCCAAGTTCATATTCACTCCAGTAACCCTGCTTTCCAAGTCTTTTACACTTTGTCATATAATACATTCAAGACCTACTTCTCATCCCAGAAGTTACACTACTTTCTCTCTGTTTTCAGTGAGTGGACATACATGTTCAAAACAACCTGTGGTGTTTTCAAGGCTCTTTTACAACCAGTCTTTGCAAGGAACCTAGCTTAGGAGATACATTCCCCGGAGATAACCTCAAGAATGAAATTCAGAGCCTGATCTATAACCACTGCATCACCATTTAGAGAAGCCCATTTCTCTCCACTGACTTCAGGGGCCCCTTAGTATGTTAAGCATCATCTCAACCGTACATGTAAATATTTCATGGTGTCCAACATGTAGAAAGGACCACGAGTAATAGCAACAGAATTAAAAGCAAGTAATACAATATAAGCAAAAAAACTGACAGTAAACTTACCCTGAAAACTTTTTCCACTCTTGCAATACCCTTCCCAAAGATGGTTCCAAGTTGGTCTCCAATCCCAGCTAGCAAGAAGCCAAACAGGGGAATCCCGAAGATGGCATACAAGATGCAGAAAACCTTGCCTCCAACAGTGCTTGGAGCAATGTTCCCATACCCTGAGGAGAAAAACAAGTGTCAGACTCTCAGAACTTTTACATGGCTTTTTAGAAAAACTAATGGATTTAGAAAAACTGCAGTTCCTGGAAGCATACTTTTGTTTCACAGGTAATTTCCATTTAGATCTTTCATAGCATAATGCCATTTCCCACACAAACTAACCCCTGGGATTTAGCTCTTCCTGCAGCCTCAGTTAGCTGTGTTTTATATACATCCAGGTCCTGTTTATAGTTGTTGTTTGATTAATTAATGTGGCTTGACAAAACACCTCTGTGCTGGCCAGGTGCTCCTCTTGGCTGTGCCAATGGCTTCCTGATGGGCGTGTGACTCACCCAACAAGGCTCATTTTCAGTGGTTAGCTAATAACTTCCTCAGCCTCTCATCACACTGACTAGTTACACTGCAGCTTCCCAACTCTACCCACACTATGTGAATCTTCCCTTGAACTCTTTAGTCAGTTCCCCTTTCAATTTGACAACAAAGAGTCTAACATTCTTATTTCTATGAGGTATTTTAGTATCTTTTAGCAAGGAAGTTTTTAAGCCTTCCCTCTGAATATCCTACTCCATTTATTTAAGTGATTTAAAATCATTATCAATGCTATAAAAAAGGTGCATATGTGCTTTCCATTTATCCTCTGGTAGAGTAACCTGGGAGTATTGAAAAGGTGACAGATTCTGACCAAGACACAGTTTTCCAGCTACATAACCTGAATGAAAGCACACATTTTGGCACAAGCACATTTGGGCATGTCTGGTTTCAATTCCCAGCCTCATCACTCAGAATACTGGGAACATCTGGCACTGGCAGAAAGGCAACTCTTTGCCAGTCCTATGCTGTAAACTGCATGTAGTCACCACAGTTTGTTCAGAAACTTCTTCCCTGCACTATCTATGTGAATTTAATCTTGGAATCTACATTATGACACTAGTAGCCATGAAATTTTCTTAAAATGTTAAAGAGAAAAACCAAGAATTGTGGTAGTACACCTCTGCACACAATGCACCTTTTTATATTAGAGCAGGTATCCTCATTGAAATGTTATAAAAACGTGTATTCTGACTATGCATATTGAATATTAACACACCATCATTTTCATGACTGCATCCATGATCCCTGACTTCTTCTAAAAGTCCAAGAAAATCCAGGCTTCAGAGGCCAGTGGACTGAGGCTAACCAGGTAGTCTGCTGAGTGTCTGCCTAACTAAAACCATTTTCATGCCCAGACACAATACGCAGACCTTATGCAGCTTATCAAAATCTCACACATGGAACATTGAAAGCAAATATGGGCAAAAATCCAGGCTCTTTTCAAAAAGTTATTTAAATAGAACAAGTCAATGAATATGCCTCCATAAACTATACCTACATAGTGGCATTTATTTTAATGAATAATTCAAAAGCCTGTCACTCACGTCTATTGAGTAAACAAATATCAAGAGAGGGTTTTCTTACATTTAATTCAGAAATGTCTTCTTTCTTGCCACCCTCTGGTTTTATGCTAACGCTAAAAATACATGGCAATGTAGCTTAGTATAGAGAGGAACACAGGGAAGAATACACTCTATACAGTTGCTTTTTCACCCTCACTCTGACAACAAAGAAAAGCAGAGCCAAAGGCACAGGCTCCATTGAATATGAACAACCACAGCAAGTCTTTTAACTGCCACAGGATTATTTTTTGGCATTACCTGCATAAAGAACATGCAGAATTCAGTCAGATTCTTACACTTTTATATATAGGGTCATGTGATTGACAGATTGTTTATACAGTGATGTCTATACAATGTGTACATCACAGTTATAATATGGAGAAGCACTTTATCCAATATTTAAATCAGAATAATCAGTGATTTCCAAATAATCAGATCTTTTGACCTCTAACCACAGCAGCACTGGATTCAAGCTTAAAATTATAAATCCACTGTATAATTATCAGCAGATCAACGTTATCATAGAATCGTAGGATTGTCAGGGTTGGAAGGGACCTTAAGGATCATCCAGTTCCAACCCCCCTGCCAATGGCAGGGACACCTCCCACTAGAGCAAGTCACTCAGAGCCCCATCCAGCCTGGCCTTAAAAACCTCCAAGGACGGGGCCTCCACCACCTCTCTGGGCAACCAGTTCAGTGTCTCACCACCCTCATGGTGAAGAAATTCTTCCTAATGTCTGACCTGAATCAACCTGTCTCTAGCTTTAATCCACTCCCTCCAGTCCTATCACTGCCCGACATCCTAAAATGTCCCTCCCCAGCTTTCTTGTAGCCCCCTTAAGACACTGGAAGGCCACAATAAGGTCTCCTCAGAGCTTTCTCTTTTCCAGACTGAACAACCCCAACTCTCAGTCTGTCCTCATAGGGAAGGTGTTCCAGCCCTCTGATCATCCTCGTGGCCTTCTATGGACACGCTCCAGCACATCCATATCCTTCTTGTAATAGGGGCTCCAGAACTGGACACAGGACTCCAGGTGGGGTCTCACGAGTGTGGAGGGGCAGAATCACCTCCCTCGGCCTGCTGGCCACGCTTCTCTTGATGCAGCCCAGGTTATGATTGGCTTTCTGGGCGGCAAGAGCACACTGCTGGCTCATGCTGAGTTTCTCATCCACCAGCACTCCCAAGTCCTGGTTCCTGATATTTTTAGTGAAAATTAAGACCATCCCACATTTGCATCAAGAGCAGGATTATAAAGCCTTAGCTAGATCAGAGCTACTTGTTTTCAGTTCAGCATTGCTATTCCACCCTAACTGTGTAAACAGCTTCTGATATTTACCCATGCCCTCGACACATACCAGAGGCATGCCTTCTGCAGTGGAGAGAAATACAGTTCAGCCACTTCACTTCTTTGTGATCTACCTTCCTCAAATGTATTTCATTATCCAGGTCTCAGCGTGACTATGTAAACACATAAAAGATAAACAATAAGCATACCTATTGTTGTGATGACTGTTCCAGCAAAGAAAAAGGCACTTCCAAGGTCCCAATGACTGCTGTTGTTAGAGGAATTTCCTATGGGACTAACGCCTGCATTATCAGCATCAATAGCATGCTGCAAAGAAAGAGACAACAAATCAGCCTTATGCATGCCTTGCCATATCCTGTGCAAGTCAGTATAGGCTCCAAAGGGAAATTTCTAGCACCTTGAAAACAGCTTAGATTTAAAATTTTTAATACCTGCTCAAAAATATAGCAGCATCTACCAGACACAAGAGCTGAATATATGACTAACTAAATAGCTATTAAGGTGGAAGAAAGACACATGCATCAACAAATGACAAAAGATACTGAGAACTAGAGGACCAACACCACAAAGAGATCCATAAATACCGTTCTTGTAGCAGTGAACGACAAAGGAAAAGTTCCCCAATGGAAGCATCTGTCATCCTCAAGAAACAGAGACGTAGAGAAAGGAGGAAAAGTTTAGGATGAAACCCTTTGAAAGGGCTTCTGTACCAGTTGCTGGCATATTGCAGGTGGTGTGAAAGCAGAGAACATTTGTCTGTTTACCCAGAAGATAGTAAATCAGCATAACAGACAGGTTGCCTGTTTAAATAGGTCATGACACACTGTCAGCTACCCCAGCATGTTACCTCTGCCAAGGAATGCTGCTTGCCTTCCCCTTGAGTGTGTGAATGTCAGCGAGCTAATTACAACACTTTAATCACATTTGAGTTTACACAGTTTAGCAAGTCTATTAGGACAAAGTACTGACCCCTGAAGTGAAGGAGTGTCCTGTTGCCTTAGGTAGCTTTGAGTTTCTCTCTTGGGCTCCCTTCTCATCCAGAACAAATGTCTTTTTTCTTTAAAGCTTGACTGACATCACTGATTTATAAATAACCAACTATCTCAATGCTATCTCTTAATACATGGTGTTTTGCATATAGCAATGGAATACAGAAAGGGAGCAGTAAGAGGAGATCAGCCTTGCAGTTAGCAGCACTTAAGGATGCAGTTTCATGTCATGCAATAAGTAAAAATTGCCTTACAACTAAGACCACATGTCCACCTACACAGAAGCATCTTGTTAGATGAAAACTGACACAAAATCAAACACCACCACCATCACTGGCAAGACTCTCCCAGCTCTCACAGCCCATGAAATTTCACAACAGTTCCTCATCTGTGAAACTTCAGATAGACAGGCAATAACTTGGAATACCTCAAAGGGCTGCTTCTCCTCAAACAATGTGTACGTCCTAAAGCCAACAGGCATCTCAGAGTGAGAGAAATGACAAAACTACCAAAGTAAATCCAAGTACTCCATTGTATTATGTTTTAAAATATGTATTTCTGATTATAATTTTAAGTTTGGTTCCCCACCATTGTGTATTTTACTCTCAGCCCCTTTGGTATCACTACAGTACCTCTGTAACCAAAAAGACATGGTCTGGTGAATCTGCACAGGACTGAAGTCAAACCCCACAGCAAAAGCCCAACATATGTGGTGATACTGGGATGACTGAATCCCGCTGAATCCCAAAGAGACTGCAGTCCAGGCTTCATCTCAGTCTGAAATAGGCTTTATCAGTTCCATCTGTTGACATTCAGGCATTAATATTTAAAGGCTATGAGGCACAGGTCTGCTCTGGGCTACCTTGTTGTTAACATATAGGACTCAAAATCCAAAGAAGGGTATAGTGAACACTAACTTGGCACACCAGGTGCTAAGATTCCACACACACCCCCACCCCCCTAATATTGAAATGGTATCTCATCTCTATGGATAAATCAATAATATTCTCCTTATACCAAATAAAAACTACTGGGGTTTCCCTGTCTCAGTCCTGGTCCCCGTGATGCTGTACAAGTGTTGGGCTCCATCTCCCTGCAGCCCTGCTGACCTGGGGCCTGACGTGTGGTCTGATGTCCTGGCCCAGTCTCAGCCCATTCCCACCCCTAGGGAGGTGCCTGATAATCTGGGCAGGGAGATGTTCCTGGCTGTCCCCAGGTAGTCATGCTCTTTGGCTTGCAGTGATGAGGTCCACAACAGCCAGCTCCCTGTCCCCTGGAGAGCAGGTTGTCCTCACTATGCTCAGATACTCGCATATCTCATCCTCCTTCCAGGTCATGAGAACCCAATGCAATGGTACAGGCTTGGGGAAAAGTGTCTGGAAAGATGCCCAGCAGAAAAGAACATGGGGTTTTTGGTTGACAGCCAGCTGAATATGAGGGAGACATGTTCCCAGGGGGCCATGAAGGCTAACATCATCCTGGCTTGCATCAGAAATAGTGTGCCAAGAAGGACTAGGGCAGTGATCATCCTCCTGTACTCAGTATTGGTGAGGCCCCACCTCAAATACTGTGTTCAGTTTTTAGGTCCCTCACTACAAGAAGGACATCGAGGTGCTGGAGCATGTCCAAAAATGGCAACAAAGCTGGTGAAGGGTCTACAGCACAAGTCTTATGAGGAATGGCTGAGGGAACTGTGGTTGTTTAGCCTGGAGAAAAGGAGCCTCGGGGAAGACATTACTACTCTCTACAATTACCTGAAAGGAGGTTGTAGTGAGGAGCAGGGTTGGTCTCTTCTGCCACGTAATAAGTGATAGGACAAGAGAAAATGGCATCAAGTTGCACCAGGGAAGGTTTACATTAAACATTAGGAATTTTTTTTTCCCCAAAAGGGTTGTCAAGCATTAGAACTGGATGCCCAGATAAGTGGTAGAGTCACCAACCCTGGAGGTATTTAAAAGACATGTAGATGTGATGCTGAGAGACATGGTTTAGTGGTGGATTTGGCAGTGCTGGGTTAATGAATGGAGTCAGTGACCTTAAAGGTCTTTTCTAACGTAAATTACTCTGTGAATCTGTTATTGGAACAGGCCACCCAGAGAAGTGGTGGAGTCACCATCCCTGAAGATATTTAAAAGATCTGTAGATGTTGTGCAGAGGGGGTTTAATGGTGACACTTGAGTGTTTAATGGTTAGACTTGATGATTTTAAAGATATCTTCCAACTAAAATGATTCTAGGATTCCTTGGTGCATGAGTGCTTACCAACCTGTACTAATTTATTAGGTACCTTGATCAGTAATTAAGACAATTATATCAAGAAAAAGTCTAGTGTTATGCCCATAGGAACCAAGATAGCTGAGAGTTAGTGCACCTGATGAGAAGACATGAACCAAACAGATTGTTTCTGGTTTCTCTGGAAAGAGAGGCTTATATTTGGTTCACTTGTTCACGTTTCTTTAATTTCTCCAGTAAGATCCCAAGCATGAACAAAACAAATTTAGGTGGGTTTTTTGTGGTATTTTTTTAGGTGTTTCTTTAGGTGTTAGAGGTGGGTTTTAGGTGGGTTTTTTTTGTTATGGGTATGGTTGGACTCGGTTATCTAGGAGGTCCTTTCCAGCCATGAATATTCTGTGGTTCTGTGAAATCTTTTTCAAGATGAAGCATAATACCTTTCTTGAGTGCTCTGCTGCTCAAAGGGTATGTGAACTAAGGATAGGAATTTGCTAAGAAAAGAAAATTCTTGTCATCTTTTTTCTAGTTCCATTAATTCCTCTCCAGAAATCATGCTAATCCAATAGTGATTATCCCCCTCTACAATTCTTTTTTAAGCAGATTCTTATCAAGCATACAAAGAATAGTTTAAATTGCCTTCAACACACTGATGTTTCTCTGTTATGATTGTTAGCTTACTTCTCATGATCAAGCAGCTTTTAAAGACTAATTCCTTAATAACTTTTCTTTGTACACCCTCTCTCTCTACTTATTCTCACCACCCCTCATACAGTGGTTAAGAGATCCTCATTATAAATTCCCTTTTATTCACTTTTCCACAACAGCATTTTCGAAGGACCGAGGCCAGCAATTTTTGTTCTGGTATAATCAAAAGCAATAAGCTTTGAAAGCCTGTCCCTTAAATCTTTTTGGGACATAAATAAATGTCTTCAAGTGACATTCAGCCAGACAGTGATCTACCTACACTTATAGGGGTATGATGGTCGTGCATGCACTGTGTCTGAGGGCAGACCTATAGCATTCAACAAGGGATATGCACAACCCAAAGGGCTTAGCTCCGTGTGAGCTTCTTAGCTAAGTTCTGGAAGCAACATAGCTACAGGACAGCTGCAAAATTCTGCAGCAACCTAAATACAGTCTGTCTCCTATCTTTACAGAATGTTCCGTTTCTTGCTTACCTTCAGAGCAAAAGTAGTTCAGAACACTAATCAGAAGTGCCTATCCAAAATCAGAACTCTTATAATTAGCCACTAAAGCCTGACTAGTTTATTTCCATCTCTGCTTTCTTTTCACCTTACAGGCTAACTCTTATGAGTTGCTGTAATTAGTGGACACTGATTATATGACTTAGTTCCTAGGTGGGTGATTTTGATTTTTATTTTTTATAATATAGTCACTCTTAAATTAAACCCTAAAGGAATAGGGAGAAAAAAGCAGACCACCAAGTAATTTCTTACAGTCACAAGCCACTCTATTTTACCTCATTGTGCATGGTTCATTACAAAAGTTTTCACTTATACACAGTGCAGGCTACATAGAAACAGAATAAAAATACCCTTACCAGGTCCATAAGGATTACTTTACCAAAACACACTGATGGTCTTCCTGCCTGCCACTCCTAATGATAAATAACATCTGATCTTTCTGAGAGGCATAACCTCCACATTAGATGCTCTAAGTATTATTACAAAGATGACTCCTTTTTGACACTAGCTACTAATAAACTTATGTTATGACATATAAAATCAAACAAATAAAATCAAACAAACTAAAGGTTCGTAATATGTTAGTAGGTGTAATTCCCCATGTTATTTTTCTTTTCAACTGTATGTCCAGTCACCTGAGTCCTTCTAGCTTCTTCTATTTGTTCAAATGGGTACAATAAAGCTAAATGTACTTGAAGCACCTGAAGTTTCATTGCCTTTTAGCATATTCTAGATTTCACTTCTCTCTAATTCTGAAAACACAAAAGTTTTGAGATAGAGCACATGATTTTGTCATTTTCTTATTCTGGTATTCGACTTTGTGACAAGTTGTAGATTATATAAGGCATAAAATAATGAACTTGCTTCACTGCAAGAAACATCTTCAGAAGCAGAAATTGGCTTTAAAATGTACAGTTAAGAACTTCCACTTCAGCTGACGTTAGACAACAAAAACCACACAGCAAAGTACTTGCTATTGTTAATAAAAAAATCATCTGTCATTGTGTTAGTGTTAGACCTGAACCAAAACCAAAGAGATAAATACAAATTTAAAATACCCTGAATCTTCCTATTATCATCACTATATTACTGCTGAAGTCTGTGAATGAACTTCACAGTCTTGACTCAGCAATTCACATTTGTGCTACCAGTGCTAATATTTGCAGTGAGTTATTGGAGATCAAGTTGGAAAGGATGTCTCATCCACACTGAATTTTAACAGCTTCCTCATGCAGTGTTGTACATCTTCTTTACAGGTTTTCCAAAGGAGAATCGTTTGAAAGATTTCAATTTAGGCAAAGGGATACATTTTGCCATCATTAGCCTTGTAAAGACCATGACACTCCTTTCCTCTTCTCCTTAAAAGATTGTTCCAGAGCCACTCCCATAGTAGAAGGATACAAGCCAGTTCCAAGTTCTCTTTTTTTGGCTATTTTTTCTACATTTTCCAAAGCACAGAGGCAAATCAACACAGTCATTCTGGAGAGTTCACCTAAAGGCTTTCAGGTAGTCAAATAACAATAATTATAAATGGCTCTCTTAGTGGTAGCCAGGTGCTGACCGCGCACATCACAGCAGCCAGGACTACGGAGGTTGCTGCATCAGTCTGAACTCACACTTGCAAAGGCAAATGCAGCATTTGGTACAACACAGAAATGCATTGTGCCAGCCAGGGAGATATCATCTTTGAGATCATCAACATAAAGTCATGAAAGCACAGTGTTAACCCCCTGACATTATCTTCAAGCAGTGGTTCAGTGGTATTCTGTGCAAGTCAGTTACAATCAGCCTTCTGTATCAGTGTACCCAGCCAGTTTCAGCCCAGACATACAGAAGAATCCAAAGGAACTTGTTCTTTATTGACAAATCTGTTTCAGTATTTCACATCACTTGGCCTTAAGACATTCACATGTTAAGCTGCTAAACCCATTTAATTTACTTTTGTAAAGTGATTTCCAGTTACCCAGTGTAATGCCTGAGGACATACTGAAATCTCAGGAGATTTTAAGCTTTGTTCAGAATATCTGCCTTCTAATGACACAGTATGCTTGGGTTTTGTTTTAGTGTCATGACTTTAAAGGTGAAAGAAGGAGAAGTACTGTGTAGAATAAAAATTAAAACTAGTACATAGCTTAGGCTAGAGAATAGGGGGTATTAAAATACCTGTCCTGCAGTAACTATGCAGGAGCCTAAAATTCTGTTGAAGTGCTATGCTTGTTGCACCTATTATGTGTTCTGTTTTCTGCTGAGAAAGAAAGCATTTTGCATATCTTTTAATAGTGAAATCCCAGTCAAGGGAATACAAAGTTCTTACATCTAGTATTTTTCAGAAATCCTTTAATCAGCCATCTCGCATTATACCTACAGAGTTGAGGAAAATAAAATCTCTGCAGCACTGCCATGATAATCACAGAATCACAGAATGTGAGGGGCTGGAAGGGACCTCTGGAGATCATCCGTGCAAGCCCCTTGCTACAGGTTTTGAACCTCTCCAGAGAAGACGACTCCACAGTCTCTCTGGGGAGCCTGTTCCAGTGCTCCATCACCCTCAAAAGAAAGAAGGTTTTCTTCATGTTCAAATAGAATCTCCTTTAGATATTGATAAGCATTGATAAGTTCCCTCTCAATCTTCTCTTCTCCAGGCTAAACAGCCTCAGGTCTCATCCTTGCTCATGAGAGATGTTCCAGTCCCCTCAACATCTTTGCAGCCCTCTGATGGACTCTCTCCAGTAATTCCCTGTCTCCCTTGAATTGGGGAGGCCAGTACTGGACAGAGTATTCCAGATGTGGTCTCACTAGGGAAGAGTAGAGGGGGAGGAGATCTTCCCTTCATCTGCTGACCACACTCTTCTTAATGCACCTCAGGATACCACTGGCCTTCTTGGCCACAAGGCACACTGCTGGCTCAGCTACATTTTAACCAATATTCCTCAACAGAACTCACCCTGTTAATCAAACCTGTTCACCTCTTTTTTGCAGACAGATGAAGGATATGATCGAAGCCAGCCTTGATCCAAAAGCTGTAGTCACATCAGCACAATACTGCTTCCTGCTGAAGCAGGTTTGGTTTCTTAGCCGCAGTACCACACTATTTTCTTTTTTTTAATTATATACTTCAGCACCATTTATTTGCCTAAAATCTGTGACAGTAAACTTGTAAATTAATATACCATTAAGTTCAGAATTCTTGGTTGAACATTTAATCCAGAATTGCCACCTATCATTTTTTCCTTGCCCTCCTGGTTCCTTTTGGAGGAAGAATTAAGAACTTAATATCATTTGACAATTTACAGACTTGATGGGCAAATACACTGCAAATCAGTCACCTCTCATAAAAAATTCTTCTAGATATTAAGTTCTGATTTACTTTGCACACATTTTTCACTACTCTTGTGAATACATTTAAACTCTACTTAAAACATTTTGGAGATACAGTTTCTGTTCCCCAACTTAATGGGGAAAATGACTGGGAAAGAGCCTACTCTTCACACCACCTATTGCAAGGGCTATTTTGTTCCCCACTGACTCAGCTGATCAACACAACACCAAACTGTTTAGCCTAACTTCCAAGAAGTGCTGTTTTCTTTGCGTGGCCTACCTGAATTAGCGTCTCCAGCTCTAGCTGGGTTACACAAACGTGCTCCCGGAGAAAGTCAGCCTTCTCTAGTGCGATTGTGTTCTTCTGCCTGCTTTCAAAGGGCTGCTCCAGGGCACGGAAGACGAGTCCTCCCGTCACCAGGTAAGCTACCACCACAACAAAGATGGCCACCACTGTTTTCCACTTCATGACTGTCTGCAGGCCTTGAGAAGGGGTTTCCATGGTAGCAACAACAGTGGCTCGGGAGGAAACAGACAATCGTGGAGCTGGGTAATGCCCGTTAGTTTTAGGCTCGGGTTCACAAGCTGGCACTGGTGAGGGAACAGCCACTGAAATACAAAGTAAAAAAATCTTATTCAAAATCAGATTGCTAAGAGTATGACCTTGATCTTCAGATACAACTTTCCTAAATGCTATTCTCAAGACTTTCGCATAAACCACGCTATTCACATAGATAAGATTCTTCTCATCTGGAAAGCTTTGGGTGTTTTGTCTAGCCATATGCAAGCTTCATCTGTTACCTCTAGAACTGGACAGGCCAGTTGCCTGTCATAAGGATGCAGAAATCCATTTCTCCAATAACAACATTAAAATTTTGACTAGTTAGGATATAAATTACAAACAGTGATGTTTGGTGAAAGTCTGTGGCAGTCATTTATGTTATTAAATCATAATACTAATAGTATTAAACCTGCTAGGAAATTGAACTGTTAATGATCAGTGATCACTGCCTGGCATGGGATTCACAGGAACAGAAAATGCTTTGCAAACCACAATGATGTTTGGTCACCAACTTAAGCAGGCCCATATTATTTACACGGACTCACAAACCCACCACTTCTGAAAATGTTCTTAAAGCTTTGAAGCTTCACAAATTTTAGCATAAGTCATTCTTTGGTCAAAGCACACTAGATATCTGAGGTCAAAGTCACCCACGTGCCAAGCACAACGATGGACATCCCAGCTTGGGACTGGAACACTATATAGCCCACAGGACCCTAGCAGTACATCAAAGCTGATAAGCCCTGACTTCCAGCCAGACTTATTAGCCCAACCATTGTGTCAAGCTACCAAGGCATCTGAATCAGAACTGGTTTGACTCCAAATAATTCAGGTGTTGCAGCATCACACTTCCCCAGTCTCTGCTGCCGTTGTTAGCAATGGCAGGATGCAGTCAGGTTCCTCAGCATCCACTGCTATAAAGCCACTACATGCAGGTTTTAAAGATGATTAATTTTAAACCAAATCCCTGCTGTAATTTTAGCACAGTGCAGCTGTCAGTGGCCTGTAATTTCTTTAAAACAGGATTGATTTATTTCATATCAGACCTAAATCAGATTACCGTTAAAATACAGTCACTTTAGCTGCATTCTCTGAACTTATTCCCAAAGTGTCTTTGCTGTTTTGCTCACAAAAAAAAAGCAGAAGGATTTACAAAGAGGGCTATAACTCTTTCCCAATATAAACCATTTTATGTTAATCCTAAAATATTTTATATGATCTAAATTAATACACAGGATTACTCTACTAAAGCAGCTAGTTGAGCAACTGATGTATGGTGAGAAAATCTTCTTACAAAGCTGATGCAGAAGGCACAACTGCAATCAATACCCCAGAGATGTTTCAGGGTAGATTTTAAGCAGTAGTTAGGTAAGTTTGCAGACAACACCAAATTGAGTGGGAGTGTAGCTGATCTGTTCAAGGGCGGGAAGGCTCTACAGAGGGATCTGGACAGGTTGGATCGATGGGCCGAGGACAACTGCATGAGGTTCAACAAGGCCAAGTGCCAGGTCCTGTATTTTGGTCACAACAACCCCAGGCAACGCTACAAGCTTGGGGATGAGTGTCAGGAAAGCTGCCCAGCAGAAAAGGACCTGGGGGTGCTGGTGGACAGCTGGCTTAATATAATTCAGCAGTGTGCCCAGGTGGCCAAGAAGGCCAGCAGGATCCTGGCTTGTATCAGGAATAGTGTGGCCAGCAGGAGAAGGGAAGTTATCGTGCCCTTGTACTCAGCACTTGTGAGGCCTCATCTCAAATACTGTTGTCTGTTCTGGGCCCCTCATTATAGAAAGACATTTTGATGCTGGAATGTGTCCAGAGGAGAGCTACCAAGCTCATGAGGGGTTTAGAGAACAAGTCGTATGAGGAGAGGCTGAGGGAGCTGGGTATGTTTAGTTTGGAGAAGAGGAGGCTGAGGAGGGACCTCATTGCCCTCTACAGCTACCTGAAAGGAGGTTGTAGAGAGGTGGATGTTGGCCTCTTCTCCTTAGTAACTACTGACAGAACCAGAGGAAATGGTCTGAAGTTGCAGTGGGGGAGGTTTAGAGTGGATATTAGGAAGAAATTCATTACAGAAAGAGTGGTGAGGCACTGGAACAGCCTTCCTAGGGAGGTGGTTGTGTCACTATCCCTGAAGGGATTTAAGAAATGGGTAGACCTGGTGCATCAGGACATGCTCTAGTGGCAGGCATGTAGGGGGTTATATTGTGGTTTTGAAGTTGTGCTTGATCAGGGTATTTAGGTGGTTTTTTAGGTGTTTTTTTGTTATGGGTATGGTTGGACTCGGTGATCTAGGAGGTCCTTTCCACCAAAAACAGGTGGATCTACCTTCTCTAAAATGGATTGTAAAGAAGCAGGGAATGAAGGGGCTTCTCTGGCCATAATTGTTTTAGCATCCTAACAGGAACCCCATTTAATTTGTTTTCACTGGACAGAGTATTCTAGTTGTTTGCATTCCTCTCCACCAAAGAATCAGGCAGCTTTCTGATTGAACAGTGTGGAAAGGCAGAAAAATGAGCAGCCCACCAGTGGATAACATATGATCTCGCACTCCAAGGCTCTGGCTTGTCTCCAAACAGAAGTTCCTGGGGGATATGGGTATCTAGTGTTTGCTTTTAACCTCAAAACCTTCCTGTACTGGCTGTTTGGGTTAAGATAGGAGGGCTGTGCCTGGAAGTCAGAGCCAGGGTAAGACATATGTTAGAGGAAGAACTGAGGCAATCAGTGTATTAAGCTATCAGCAATATGAACTTCTCATGAATATGTCACAAACAGAAAATGTATACAGGTTTATGGGTGAAGGGAAATTATATTTCCAATGGGAAGCAGGTGATTGCTATATGCATGACAGAAGTAATGAAACATGGAAGTTTATATCCATGTGTAACCAAGAAATCATTAAGTCACTAAAATTTTGCATTATGAGGAGATGGCTTAATATTTTCCACCACCTGCTTTGCTTGCTATTCCAGCCCCCTCCCCATCCCCCATTCTTCATCTCTGTACATTGTGGTTTTTTAACAGGTTTTGTAAAGTATAGAGCATCCATTTAATCAACACAGTGAATGTTGGATTTTTACACACTAGGCACTCAAAAATCTGACACTGGTTTAGAAAGTCTGGCTTTTAGAGCAAAAACCCCAGTAGACAATGATTGTGTTTGCCTTTGTGTTTGGGCAGCATCTTTGCATGATGTGGACTAATTAACAGGTGACATTTCAGCTCTGATCAAGAAATGGGAGACAAAATCCTGCCTCCAGGCTACAATTACATATGGGGCAGAACACAAGTATCCCTGTGGCTGTTGTTCTAGGTTGAGGCATAATAATAAGCACTGCTGTCTGGGGACCACAGGATCCATACAGCCATGGATCAAGAAAACTGCTTTCAGCACTGACGTTTTACTCTGGATATGTTTTACTCTGTTTTGGCCCCGGTCCCTCTGCATATCCCTAAGGTGTTCAATCACACAACTTAGGCAGCAGAAGTCATTGTGAGCCTGCCACACATGAGGAATCTCACCCTGCTGTTTGTACAGCGTTTTGCTGCAAACAGCCATTGAAGTGAGAAGCATTATTATTATTACATTTACTGTTCATGAAAGCAAAGCTTGATGTATTGCTGGTTTGAAAAATGCAGAGTGCCTCTAAGCATACAGCTTTTCACTGCAGCAGTACCCCCCTGCTTAAATCTAACAGTGTTTTCCCTAAAGTGGATTCTCTAATGCAGTATTAGTGCTGCTGACTTCAGCAACATCTCAGCAGTCCACTGCAAATGCAGTCAGCAGCAGCAAGGCATCCAGTGAAGTATGGAAAGACAGACAGGTAGAATCAGAAAGGGCAATATATATTAAATCAAAAAGATTAAATGTGCTGTTTAGAAAGAAAGTAGCACTGATTGCTCCCAATTGCTCCTTCCCCAGAGCAAGGTGGGGAGAAGGTAGGAGAGTATGTCAGGTTACAAAACTGCATAAGGAATAAAGTCACTGTTTGCTTCCTAGGATGTTGCCAGTGAAATAGAATATAAATTCATATATTGAGTTCTCTCTGTTGGTGAGGAGAGAAATGTCAGTAACATGCACCACAGGGAGCTATGCCTAACCATTGTGTTGCCATACCTGGCATGGCTTTGGGGAAACGGTCATTTAAAAAGGCTTCTGAAATTTCTGTATCATTTGTCATATATTCCTAGCAAGTGCTTGAAACTATGATTCCTGGTAAGTATCAGAAAGAATCTACATAATTCTGCTTCATCAGTTATAATTAAAACATAGCAATTAATAGCTCTTGGAATACACCAACTCGCTTAATTGATTTGGAACACAGTTTTTACAAGAAAACAAAACAAAACAACACTGTTTTATAATGTGGCTTTCATTCTTCATTAGAAAACTATCATTTAGGCAGTCAGGGGGATCTGAGTTAAGGTCTCTCTTTCTGTAGAAAGATCTTCCCAACTATGAGAGTCTTCACAAAGTGGTGATGATGGTGCACTGGAGGTTAGAAGAACTAAGGGGAACTTAAGTTTCTTCTTCATGGAGAGCTGCTTTCATGGCAGACAAGAAACTTAACTATGCAGTAAGTAGTCAGAATGAATCTTGCCTTCCACTGAAGGACACTGTCACTCCTATTTGATAGCAGTTTCTTCCAAAGAACAAATTGTGTAGGAATCTTCTCCAATTTCTACTGTCCATGCTATCACAGGATCACTGCTTCCATTTAGTTGTGCAGCAAGTGCCTGACTGAAACCAAGTATCTGGTCTCCATGACAGTGTATTTGGTTTGGGTGGCAAAGTGGTGGTGGTGGGGTGGTGACACTGGTGGTCTCTGTGGGAGAAGGCAAGGGGCTGCTCCATGCCAGACACAGCCAGCTCCTGCTGACTCCAGCAAAGCCACCACAGGATACGGTTGAGCCCATCAGTGAAGCCAGCAGCACCTCTGTGAAAGCAAGTTAAGAAAGGGAAAAATGTTGTGCAGACAGTGAGGAATGAGGAAAAAAAGTATGAGAAACAATCCTGAAGACACCAAGGTCAGTGAAGGAGAAAGTGGTGCTCCAGGAGCTGTAGAAGATTATCTCCTGCAGTCTCTGAGAGTTCGGGAAAAGATCATGGTGGAGCAGGCATTTCCCTGCAGCCCATGGGGAGGCCAACACCAGAGCAGATATCCACACTGCAGCACGTGAAGGATCCCAACCACAGCAGGTTGATATTTTCTGAAGGACTGCTGCCCATGGAGAAATGATGCTGGAGCAGATTTATCCTAAAGGGTTGAAACCTATAAGAAGGATCCATGCTGGAGTGTGATGGTTTGACTTTGGCTGGGTGACAGATGTCCACCATAGCTGCTCTATCAATCCCTGCTCCCACCCCCCCCCCCAGCTCAACCTGAGGGAGAAAATAAGATGAAAAAAAGAACTCAAAGGTTAAGACAAAGGAAGTTTAATGAAAAGCAAAGCAAGGCGTGCACAGAAGCAAAGAAAACAAAGATTTATTTTTTACTTCCCACCACCAGGTGATGTTTGGCCCCTTTTCTGGGAAGCAGAGTTCCAATATGCATAGGGTTTGCTCTGGAGGACAAGCAGATGCCACTGCCCCTTGCCCCTTTTCTCCTAGCTTTTGTTATTAAGCTGATGTCATATGGTATGGAATATCCCTGTGATCAGTTTGGGTCAGCTGTTCTGGTTCTGTCCCCTCCCAAGATCTTGTCCATACCATCCCGCTGTGAGGGAAGGTATTTTAACCTTTGTTTCTCCCCATCCAAATCTATTTTAATTAGTAATAAATTTAGTTAATTACCCCAAGCTGAGTCTGTTTTGCCTGTGATGGAAATTACTAAGTGATTTCCCTGTCTATCTTGACTCTCAGGCTTTGCCATCTTATTTTCTTCCCCTGTCCTGTTGAGGAGAAGTGAAAGGACATCTGGGAGGGCATCTGGCAGCCAGCCAAGGCTAACCCACCACAGACAGTCTGCACAGGGGGAATAAAGATGAGGACACAACTCGGACTGTGTTGTTTTTTCCTGAGTTTCACCAGTCATGGAGTACATATGGATTTTGGTTAAAAAGTCATCAGTCCAGTACCATGCCCTAAGAATATGAATGTGTAGATCAGGACTTAAACTACGGTGATAAACATGAGTTAGCTACAGTGAAAACAAGCAGCCTTCCAACAATAATGCCTTTTTGTCACTCTACTGGAATTGGGTCAATATGGAACAAAAACCATTCATTTGTCCTGTCGAGTGGATTTGATTTTTTGACTTTTTGTCATCTTTTGTTCTCATTTTTCCTTCCCACACATAAGCATTTTGTTTCACTCCTTTTCTATACACAGTTAAGAAAATGGATAGTAGCAGCATACATTTTCACATAAAGCTAAATGTCAAAATCATTAAATATTTCATGCTGTCAGGAAATACATACGCTCTTAACCAGTGAAGGAAAAGTAGCAATACAATAGGATGTATCTAACTGATAGTTTTTTAACATGTAAGAAAATCATAATCTGCTTGCAGATGTTAAATTACTAGAAATTGGGTGCTGGGTAAATTTACTGGCTGGATCAGTTATTAGTCTAGTTCTGATTAGTTTAACAAGTGTGTAAAAGATTAAAAAGTCTATGCAATTACCATTCCCCTGAGCTATGCCATGTCCCTTTTCTTTGTTTTCAGCAGGCTGTTGAGACTGCTGAAAGATTCCCTGATATTCTCATACCTAGGAATTCTGAACATAGTCTCCCTAAAGTGGATGTACAAGCTAATTTACCTTTAGTCGAGAAAGTATAGTGGCAAAGAGAGGAGGGTCTGAACAACATTTTTACACTTGTTGTATTTCTGAAAGGTGCTGCCATTTCTAATTGTGAATTCTTTAAAGCACCAAGGAATGTCAGTTCAAGCATGCATCTCACATGGAACTTTCAAAGCAGTGAAAGGAAAATTTCACAATGGCTGCTTAGGAAAATAAGAAGTCTGCAGGAGTAAAATTGCAGTGCCCTTAACCATAGAAAACCCAGATAATTTCACTATGCCACCAAAGCCAATCCTAAATCTGCTTTTGTACACCTCCTTATTAATACATATATGAATAATTACATACTGTAATTATTTATTTCATAGATAACAAGCTCTTCAGAACATCAGCCATGTATAGAACAGGAGTGTCACTGCCTTGGACAGATTACGAACAGCAATAATTACCACATATCACTCTCTTTCAAATCACTCTGCAAAAATCTGAAGCTAAACAACAATCTTTTTACTTAATCTTTCAAGTGAGCAATTCAGAAGTACTTATAGGCTTCTACTTGCACACTGATCCAGCTTTTCATTAAGAGTGGCAAAGAAACCAGGTTCAAGCCAAGAAAAGCTGTGTAGCTTTGTTAGCATAGTGCTGAGCTTCTGTTTATAGGCTGAGCCACTAAGCAGGACGTGCTTAGTCCAAAACAGTGCTGTACCAGTTAGGTTCAAGTTCACAGTTTCCTTGGGCTGGCCTAACTCAGATGGCAGTGTTCAAGTCTCTCTAAATGCAATTGTGTAGGTATTGCCTAGAGAAAAAACTGCTTAACCAAGATTACACAACAAACAAGGCTGGAGTAGAAATCCACTCTCCTGCTCCCAGATGTGTATTTTAAAACCTACCCAAAAAGAGCCACTCCTAGTTTGGACACCTGTACCGTATTTCTTTATGTCTATTTTTGGCATCTGTATAAGCTTTCATATGACTGCATATAGTTAGATACCAGTGAAGATGAAGATACTTTTTTCTTTCTTCAGGCTAATAGAAATGGGAAGCAAACTCCGAATGGCAAAGAAAAGGCTGCTCTATTCAACATCTTTCCCTGCTTCACTTACCACCAAAATATTGAATGGTGACTAAATGCTGACATGCTTCATTGCAAGTGACTGTTAAGAGTACAGAAAAATAGGAGAGAATGAGTTAGGAAACTATATAGGAAGCAAGCAGTGGATGCATATTTAGAGACTATTGGAAAGATCAGTCTCTCCCTTCAATCATTTTTGACCGATCTCTTATCTTGGCTTGAACTACAGTAAATCAAACTCCACCACATATTCAAACGTCTTTTGTCCATGACACAAAATGATTATCAACACAGTAATATTTTCAGCATCCCAGTTTGATTTTCATTGCAACTTTCCACAGCATTATCTTTATATATACAAGAATGATGTCTGGACTAAGTGTAAAAATGTGAACTGTAGTCTCACAACAGAAAATAAGACACTGACTGACTGAAGAGTGATGAATTCTTCCGTAGACACCCTAAGAATAGGGAAAGAAGTAACTGATTGATCCTTACCAAAGAAGCAGGGGATTATGTATTAGGAAAAAGTCGAGATACAAGGATAGCTAAGCATGGGAAAGCCACCGAGATACTGAAATCCACTTCATTGGAAGTATCCAAGAACATGGCATAAAATATACACCAGAAATGTTTTCTCTCTGTGCCCTGCATACTCCTATGAAGTCAAGAAGAAAAGCTAATGGTGAAGGGTAAGAAAGAAAAACAGTCTAATGTTTGAGTTTTGTATTCATCATCCAGAACCTGTAAACAAACTGGTGAAATGTTAAGGATATATATATAAAAAAAATAATCTGAATCATTCATCTTGATATTCTAGTCCTTATTCAAAGCAGGAAAATGCTCCTGAAATCCTTTCCGTCCCCTTCTGTGTAAGATAGCCAAACACATCTCAACATTCCTCTTTGCATCAGTTCTCCCAAGTCTGTAATAATTTTTCATGGTTATCTAAGTATCCGAAAGCGTTTCACAAATAATAGATAAACCCACAATACTGTATGTGTTCACAGTTTGTCTCATGTAATCACTGCCACAGAAATGTTAGCAAATTACTTAAATGCATGAGTAATTTCAAAAGTTTAAGATTAAAACAAGGTCTTTGTCATACGTGCATCAAGCAGGTATAATGATTTGTAATCAGTGTATTAGCAAGTCTCCAAGTTCTTTTAGGGGACATGTTCTTTTCCACTATCCACAACAAAATGCTGATTTATCTGTTACAAGATTAATAGACATCCATAAATCAGACTCCCTTCTTTTGTTGGTTACCAAGGAAAAATAGGATACCCATGTGTAAGCTGCTCTTGCTGATTATTTACAAGAACATCCAGATTCTGACCCAGCCTCTCTGGTGTCAGAACTACAGTCAGAGCCTGCCCATGAACCTAAAATGGACTGCATAGGAGTTACAACTCTCTTGCAAAGACAGCCTTAGAGTTCCTGCCTCCTTAGGCTCTGAAAATGGCAGGGAAACAACAGGAAGCCCACAGATGGCTTGTGCAGATATCGGCCAGAACTTACCCGCTGACATTACAAAAATCTCTGCAAAAGTCACGGTCATGGGATGCTGGGATACTTTCCCCTCCCTCCTCCCTCTCCCAGGCACTGCAGTTCTCGAAGGCATACATGACAGCTCACTGGTCAAAAGGGATGTGTTAAGGCAGGATATGAATTCTAGGAACAGCTGAAAGCATCTTTGTTTTTTTCTTTCTGCTTTGGCTTCAGGACAGCAGTCCTCGGGGGCTTCCTAGCTAACACTTATTGGCATTAACATGAAGATGCACTGCTACTGACACCATTTGTAGCACTACTTACAGAGCTGCCAAGTCCAGACGAATACTTGAGGCAGATTTGTCTTGTGCTGGAGTGAGATTGTACACTGCTGGAGGGCAGTTCGAATTTTGTTTCCCTTGTTTTGCTTTCTGTCTCTCCTGACCTCTCTTCCACCCTGCCCTCTTCCAAATCCATCCATCTGCTCTTGTCCCTCACTCCTCTCCATCCGTGCTGGCAGCACAGGAGGCAGCATACCCGTAACTCCCAGCTCAGTTCCTCTTCTCAGCACTCGGCGCTCAGCTCCCCTCCCCATTGCCTCTGACACTTGAGCCCAGAGCAAGAAGCCAAGAACATGTCCACGTGTGACAGGACTCATCAATGAACTTCAGGTATTGGAAAATGGAATATAGAGTAGAAGAGCATTACAGTGAGGAGCAGGAAGAGTTGAGGGAAGATTAGAAGTGATTGACAGGGGCGAGTTCCAAATAAGGCACCCTCCTGCTTCAAGACTGGTGACTGTGTTTGTTCCAACACACTGACTAGCAGCAGTGCTCTCATCAGGTTTATGAAGCTATTTATAGAGAAACTGAATACAGAGAAACCCCAAAAAATTTCTCACCTTTCCTTTACTGAAGTAAGACTAAAACCAATAGATCACTGCTGAAACCTGTTTCTCTAGCATTAGATGAGTATTTTATGCTCATCTAAGATCAGCTAGCAGTAAGTTCTAGTTCATGTAGATCTTTGCTCTGTCAAGAGCCAAATAGGAAGAGAGTACTTTTGGCTCAAGATCTTGGGGTATAGAGATTATTTTGTGAAAAAGAGGTCCTGTCAGAAAAAATGAACATACCATTGGTTTTTCTTATTAGGTAAGATATAGAAAAAATGCTTTTTGTCAGTATATCACAAGCCTTGAATACTAGCGCCAAGGAATAAATGTCTGATCTCTGGTTGTCTGCAGACTCCACCCTTTAATGAACAACAGACAGGTTGAAGCAGTGATGCTGCTGCTTATACATAATATTTTTTTTAAGACTTAATAAATAAAAAAATTCTATTGCACCATGACATAGTGTTGGAACAAATGAGTCAACTACTTCTCACCAGGAAGCATTCAAGGATGCCAGTAACATTTAGATAGTCTGAATCTCCCACCACAGGAGTTCCAGGTGTTCTGCTTCAGAGTGCTCATAGGATGATGTAGGGTCAGAGTTTTAGCTGGCATCTTTCAGCTAGAGCAGCTGGATTGGAATTTTCTAAATATCCTATCTCAAGAATTCAGCCAATGATCTCATGGCCAGACAAACCAGTGAAGGAAACCTAAGTCTTGCAACCTAGCATAATAAGGCCTGTGTACAAAAGGAAGAACATTCTTATTGACAGAAACCCAGTGGTAAAACAAGCAACTGGAGGAGACAAACAACAAAGCAAAGATCCATGCTGGCCTTCTTAGCAGGAAGCTATCTAATCTATATTTGAAATGTGACTGATGCTATCTGGCTTCCAGGGGTACAGCCTAATAGTGGAATAAAGGAATCTCTTGATCACCTCAGTCATGCAAAGGGGGCTTTAGCAGCACCACTGACTGGAACTGTGAGACACCAATGCATTGTTCAGCTGCAGCACTACAGTATCGCCTGCAGACTCTTCCAGGTTAATATGAGTAAAGCCAGAAAAACACATGCAATATAATCTCTGGCTCCAGCATAAGAATAGTACTGACATTAATTGTTCCCCTTCAAAGATTTCTTGGGGCATCCTTACAAATGTATCTGCACATCACTCAACTTACCTAAAAAGCTCATGCTGATGTTCCTCTGTAAAAACAAGAAGAATTTCTCCATCAGCCTAGTGGTGTCTTCCCCAAACCAGATAATGATTGGAATCTACAGAAAAATCCTTTGAACTCAAGCAAATCTTGTTAATGATCCACCACTTCAAAAAAGCGATAATTTCTCAAATTTTATGAGCAACAGCAATGAAAGGTGATCCTTCATCCTGTGGCAATGGTCAGAAATCTTGTAAGAAGCACATCAGTTGGTGGCTATTTTTTAATTTTATTTCACTGGAGCTGTACTATTTTCATATCCTGAGGATCCAGACTATTTAGAGGTCTTAACTGCCTATACACAGTAACAGTCTCAGGTAAAGTGAATGAAGGCTCTTTAATACTTTGAAAGCCTATTCTGGGACAGGATGAAGAATATGTATAATATAAGATAGCTATTACAAAATTACTTTGTGCAGAAAAGATCTTTCACGGGAAAGGAAAATTGCTGTTTGAAATGCACTTGTTCAGCATAGCCTCTTTTATTTTCTCTTACTCTAAGTTCTTTATAATGTACACATTTTTCTTTTACACTTTCTGGTGGGTAATTTGCACCAGTAAAGCCACCGCAGTCAGAATGATTTACCTGTCCAGTCCGCATGCAAAACAATTATTAGAAAATGACTGTGAGTCAAAAAGAGTTAAGGTAAGCAACAGGAAGGAAGTTAAAGAGACTTCAGATTCATTATTCTGCTCATGGCAGTATATAATAAAAAGAACAGATGAGCAGTGTCACGGGGAAGTTGATCAGGCACACAAAGCTCCAGGTCACTTACTGGCTGATTCTGGCTGCACAAAGCTGGCTTGTAGTTTTCTATATAGTATGTCATTTAGGGTATCTTAGATGATAAGGAGTCTTGTACATCAACTGAATTACACAAGACTTTTCTATTCTCATGCTCAGCTTCTATTCAGATAATACTGTAGAAATACAGTTGCAATTTAAACAATAATAAAACTTTACAGCTACAGAAGGATGGCTTCTGTTGATACAGCATGGCTTCAACATCTCACGGTACTTCACAGTGTTACATTCACAGATCACACTTAAGTGACAGCTGTGGCCCTCTAATCTGTTTTGCCCACAATTAAGCTTCACCTAAATCCTGCACTCAGAGCTGATGGAAAAAAGTGAAACCACTGCTAATAATACTAAGCTCAAAGTAGTATTTTATAACTTTTAGCAGAGCTGCATTAACCATGATGGTGTAACTTCTTGTAACCCAAAAGCATGCAAAAATTGAGACTGAATCCACCAGGAAGAAGTGGTATATACCAGCCCTAAATCCTCCTAGTGAGAAGTTACCCCAAACCATTGAGCTGAAGTTCAAAACAGGAGCAGGAACAACCCTCATCTCATTTATTTCCTTTTCTGTAACTTGGAATACCTTCCATTAGAGTCAATAAAGTTGTGGTCAAATTAGACAGTCCAGCCTGGAGAGTGATTCTGCTGACCCAAAGCCACAGATCTGCTGAATGTTTTCTAGGCCACAAGAACTGTATTTGACTGTAAGTCCCCTAACCATAGCATATTCTTAGAAACTTAGAATACCTCTAAATTTCAGACACCTACCTATATTTAGGTGTTTATTCCCCAAGTCACACTCAAATGGTTTAATTCAGTTGCCTATCCATTTTATACAGCACCAAATGAGAGGTCCTAGGATATCCTAATTGGCCTTGAGCTTCTGCTCCAGAAAGCCAGAGGTATCCCTAAGGTTCATTATTGTATATACTAGGCCTATGAAAATGTCTTAGCTGCTTTGTAGTCCCTTAAATGGCAGCAGATGTGTATTTTTAGAAAACTGAATCAACAAATAATGCCTAGAAGCAATGAGAAATTCAGGTTGCAAGGTTAAATGTCAGTATATCATTGTAACCCAGTAATGAACTTTGCTTCTCATGAAGGCAAACAAGTATGGTGGCTGTAGCATCATGAAGAGGTGGCTCTGGTGTTGTTTCTGTATCTGCCATGATCACTGCTACCCAAGACCTCTCTGCATGAACTTTTCTTGTGCAATCCAAACTTAGCAATCTTGACATTTAAGTAACCAGTGATGAATTTGAGCTAACCTAGAGGAATGTCTTTGAGATATGCAAGCTGCTGCCTTCCTTTCAGCTGGGAGTTTCTGCAGTACCATTCCCTTTATAATTCTTTCATCACTGAGGTTTTTCACACATAGTAGCTAGTGATTGCCTTTTGTTTCTTTAAAATAAAGCTGAAATTTGAGAGGATAAAAGTCCTGGCTGCACTCCAGTACTTAAAGGGGGCCTACAAGAAGGATGGAGAAGGACTCCTTATCAGGAAGTATAGTGAAAGGATAAGGGGTAATGGTTTCAAACTGAAAGGAAGTAGATTTAGATTAGATACTAGGAAGAAATTCTTTACTGTGATGGTGGTGAGACACTGAAAGAGGTTGCCCAGAGAAATCATGGATGTCTCCTCCTTGGAAGAGTTCAAGGGTTTGAGCAACCTGGTATGGTGGAAGATGTCCCTGCACATGGCAGGGTGTTTAGAACTAGATGATTTTTAAGGTCTCTTCCAATATAAACCATTCTATAGCAAACTGTCAGTATGTATTTGCTGTTTTCAAATCATGCCAGTATTATTATATTGCAGTATTGACTAAGAGAGAAATAATCCAAGCACCCTTTAACTGCATATCACTGGATCTTAAGAATCACTGTGGCACAAGTTTCAGGTGTCAAAATCCAAAATCCTCATCCTGTTAAGTCAGTAACATGTTGTTTTCAATTCCTAAGGAAGAAAAGATGAGTCAGTCCTGCTGAGATATGAACATATGGCTCTAACAAATCTAGGTACTCAAAGGCTGATTCTCAAAGCACTGTGATGATCCTGTAGGATAGTGATACCAAAATAACTTGTATTGCTTTTTAAGAAGATCAGAGAATTACAGAATCGTTTTGGTTGGAAAAGACCTTTAAGATCATGGAGTCCAACCATTAACCCATCACTGTCAAGTCACCACTAAACCATGTCCGTCAGCACCACATCTACAGGTCTTTTAATAACTCCAAGGATGGTGACTCCACCACTCCCCTGAGCAATTCTCCCAAAAGCAAACTCCATCACTTCAGGTAACATCAGTTTTCAACAGTTGTCCAAGGGACTTTTCAGTCCAAAAGCCTATTAATGGATTATTTGTGTATATACGAGGAAGAAAAATAGCATTGGTTTTCTTCACTGAAATAACGATTCTGTGTCAACCTCTCCCACTGCTGACAATTCTACTGCTCTCCCTTTCTTACACTTACAGCTTCATATTGCCTTTGACTCCTTTCATTCCCTTTATCTCACAGTACAGATGACATCTTAATGATACACTACCCTTCATCTTTCTTGACTAGAGTTCAGTCACTTCTCACTATTACTAAGAAAGCTGCTGTCCAGTCTTTCACTCTGCCACTTTCTTATTACTAATTTTATTTTTCTGTATCCTTAGTTTTCGCATTTCTAGAGCATCCTAAAGACAACAATGAAGACACTAATAGCTCTCTACTGTCTTTCTTTCCTGCTAATTCAGTCATATCTTCCTATCTGTTAGCACATTAGGGCCCACAGTATTCATCTGCCTCCCCTGCAGGCTCCACATAGCCTTTAGTAAAGTTCTGATTTCTTCATTCTCTTTTATTTGTTTTCCAAACAATTCAAATTTTCCACCTTACTCTATTTGGCACTATTGCACCTACACCATGCACTACCAGGAGTGTCCTCCTGTTTATACAGTTTATATTCTCTTTCAAATCTCTTTAAAATAAACCCATGCTTATGAGGCACAGCAGAGTCCTGGTCTATCAGATGAGTCGGTAGCCAATATGATTTTGTGATACAAGTACTCTGCTGACTGTGGGTCATTAGCTGGGATCAGAGCTACATTTTTACATATTATAGATTTCCATAGCAGCTTTCTTACACTGAGCTACTAACAGCTGAGTTACTAGTGCAGAAAGATATTGGCTAGCTCACAGCTTCAGTCCACTCTTCTCATGTATCTTCTTGAAAAAAAGATAGAAATAACCCTCATTCCATTCAACTGTGCCTTTATAATCAAGTTTTCCTTCTTCACTGGTCTCTTTGAGTGAAAAGACAGAAAAAGCATAGACTGCAGCAGTTTGTAACACTCTGCAGGCAGCATCAGAAGGTATGACCCAATCCTGATACCTGCATGAAGGCATTTAAGATCCAGTTCCGTTGTCCCACACCGAGATGTCTCAGGTGAAGTGAGAAATCCCATGGCAGGGGACACAGGACCTATGGAAGACTTGAACCCCTCTGGAATGGCAGATAGGGAAGAACAAATGTCTCTAGATACCTCTAATGAGAAACTCAACTGAGTCTTCAATGTCAGTAAAGAAGCACAACCAATACCAGTTTACTCTAGTGGTGAAATGCAGAAATAACTTTAATTCTTAATTGATGTGATCTGTGTATGATGACAGGCTGTTTTGCTGCTTCCTAATTGTTTTAGCATTTGATTGCAATACATATGTTCTTCTTTCGATAGCAGATCTTAGATTGTTCTAAACAAGTTAATTATATTTCACAACACCCTTGTGCATTAAGGAAGTAGTAATATTCCCATTCTGCAGTCACAGAAAACGGGAGAGGGAAAAAGGATATGTGATTTACAGAAGGTTAAACAGTAAATAAGTGGCAAAATCTAAAGAGGAACTCCAGACTTTCAACCACAGCTTGCATTTCCCACAGACCACTAACTGCCATGTTAAATGTAAGGATGATAATAACTGCATGATTTTAGGGTCCAAACTGCAGAAAGCTATCCTACACAAATGATGTTTTTGTGAAAGAACACAGGAACTTGTATTAAAACTTCAGCGTTCCAAGAGGTCATTGTAAAGGTAAAACATCTACCTGGGAATTCAAAAGGCTTTGACAATCCGTACCACTGCAATGACAGCAAAAAAACTGCTGGCACAAAGGATAGAGCAAGACTCAACTTCATTTTCTGCCTGCTAAGAGCATCACCAAGATAGACGTCTTTCCCCTGGAAAAGACTTCTTACCATCACCCTGCAAGACCGTCATGCTTGGGGATAATTTCTGAGCATACTGGAAACAGTCTCATCTACTTTTCTTTTCTACAAAGAAACAGAAATTGTAAGCAGATAATTGATAGGAAAAAAAAAACAGAGGGTGTAACAGGCAGCAGGAGGAACACAGAAAAGAGGAAGGATGAGAACAACAATTAGAAGAATTAATGTCTTCATATGCTGCTATAAACACAATCATATTCTGAAAAGTATAGCTGGGAAGTTGTATGAGGTATGAAACTGACAATCTAGTCTTTCACTAATTTAAGTTTTTACTGCTTTACTTGAATTGCACCAAATGGGAGAAGCAAAACTCAGCAATAGGCAGATCAAATGTTCTATGATTGTGCATATCCAGGCTGACTTCACCAGTAATATAAAAGGCAGGCTTGTTTTTTAAAATGTAGATCCTGTACCCCTACTCAATATGTCTAACACAACCTAAAACATTCCTGAGGTGACTGCTTGGGTTTTTTTTACTCATTTCTCACCCCATTCATTCACTGCATATGGACAATACATTTTTATTTTTTTTTTATAAGTATCCATGAGATTCTAGGACATATTTCACATTGGATTGTTAGTTACAAGTCCCAAAGACTTTTGGGGTGGAGTTTTTAATTTTTGCTTTTTTAAAGCAATTGTGTAGTTTGATTGCCTAGGACAGTAGGGGACTGCACTGGAGGAATATGGACCCTATGTACTTCCAGGTTTATGAAATATTTGGAAGTATTCAGCATTTACAGGAAAGACACAGATACACTCTATACCCGAGACAAGTAAAGACACTGCACAACAGGATAAAAGCACAGTTCAGTCTCCATGCCCTGTTTGTTCCAGTTTAATGGCTGAGAAATCAGCCTCCCGTTAGCTGTCTGTCAGACACCCATCCCTCATGTCAATTCTACTCTTTCAAATCTGTTCTCTCCACAAAGTCTTTCTATGGTATATTGATCTCTTCTGATGTGAACGGAGAATGCTAGGTTTATGCCAGATGAAAGCTATCAGCAGACTCTAATCTATTTATCTATGTAAATATTTATCATTCAGTAAGCATTATGGAGTTCCAACAATTCATTTCAATGATTACCATTCTGACCTGGGTTCAAATGAGCAACATCATCAGTCCCAAGCCAGCCATATCCCCACAACAAGGGCTCTGGCCTTTAGAAATGGGCACAGTTTCTAGAGAATATTGCCTGGAATAAATCATATCTAAACAATCTTTGAGATACCATGGTTCTCACTTACATCATTGGACTGCTAGCTTGCTTGCCAGGAACAGCAGTTGATGTATTTCGAGTCCTGTTAGCACAAGTTAGCACAATACCTACTAGACAAACTGTGGAAACTGCACGTTCTCTGTCTGATGACCAGAACAGGGCAATACAATGCCCTGCAATACATGCTGAAATAAGCCTAGTATTTTGAGTATGAAAATAGCTGGACATGAGCTCTGCTTTTAATACTTAGGACTCTTTGTATCCTTGCACCACCAGCTTTCAAACATGTTGATCTTTCTATCTGAGAAAAGCTACTTCTTAACTCCAAGGATATCACACAGGCTGCAAAACAAAACATTCTTCACAAGTACTTGCAGAGAACAGACTACATTTGACTGTAAATCAAATTCATTTTAGGGCTCTACATGATTTTGTGTAGATCTTTGCTAACATTTATATCTACATAAATATTTGGGGGGGGGGGTTACAAAAAGAATGGAACTCGGGTCTACTTTGTCTTCTACCCAGATCACTTATTCCTCAGTGTGACTATGTGAGTATAATGATGCTGCACTGTTCCTCTATTGGTTAAATGATTGGGCTTTAGACAACTTTTCCTTATCAATCTGCCTTCTTCCATTCTGCCAAATTTTATCTATTTCCTGAGTCCCTTTGAGAATTAGAAATTAACATCTTTTGCTTCCTTCTCTATATATAGAAGGCTATACATTAGCATCCTGCTGCCTGGCTATCAAAGTCAATACACTGAGAGGAGTTAACTAGTAGGATTCTGCAGCCCTTAGCAGGGATTCATCTTGGCAGAGGGGAAAACTGCTGGGTTTGAGGTCTTTTAACTGCTATGGTACTTAATGTTTTGGACACATCAGTAAATTGTGACCAACCACCTGTTGGATCCATACACTTTAAAGCTGATGGCCAAGAAAAGGAGCTGCATATCGAATGCCATCAGTACAGCCTCCTGTGTGCTTTTCCAGGGGAAGGGAGGAAAGGGTTTTCTGTAATAAAAGGCATTTTGCAGTTCATGAAATGAAGAAACCATAAACACACATTCAGAAAAGTACTCGGAAGAGCAAGTTTTTACCACCCAGAATTCTGAGCCTAGGATGAGGAATATACCATTATTAATAAAATCTCTTTTAGTGCTATGATCCACATGTGTGTTGTGAAGCTGAGGGCGGAGGAGGCTGATGTGTTGATTTCAACCTTCACCTAATTAAAGATGTAGTAAGGCTTAAACTAAAGCTTGTGTATACTATTAAACAGCACATCAGATTAGCAGAAAGATGTCTGTTCTGCTGCATTCCTCCTACACCAAGAGGAACTGTTTCTAACATTTCATTCTGTAGAGGTGAGGGCATGGAGGATGACAGACGAACTGACCACTAAAACCAAACCTGCAGAATAGAGATAAATAATCAAAGCCCAGGCTATCACTTCATACTTCCTCCAAGCACTGCTGTACAATTACTGGCTGCCAGCAGTTCTGCTGCAAACCTGAGCATATGGCTTCAAGTTGCTCTGCTCCCGTGTATCAATGCACAGAAATATGACATACCACTGTACAAATTTCCAGTAGTGATTTTTTCAGTCACTTCTTCTGTAGGTTGCATATGAACCTCCTCCCCATGCCAGGAAAGGAGAGCATTTCATTATGGTTTATTTTAAAACTGCACTTGGAACATTTTATTGGAAACCACTGCACTGGCGTAAAGCTCCTTCCACCATCACAAACGCACTCCCCTACACAGGCTTCAGACTGAACTATAGAGTTAAACAAACTCTTCACTTGGGCTGATCTGTTGTTAACAGGACAGAGTAAAGAGTCTAAAGGTCCCTTTGGGCTCCATTATTTAATGTGTCTTTTTATACCATCTACACTACGGGGTATGTTGCAGCAGCATTTTGCTCCGGTTGCTTGCCAAAATACATTTGCGATCGAGGAGCCCTGAGCAAGCAGTCACATCTGTGTCCACTCCTGTACCACCCATTTAGCAGAGACAATGATCACTAGAAACAACAAAGGAACCACAGATAAAACAAATAATGCTGTTAGCTGGAGATCACTGCTATCCCAGGCAAGTTTGCCATGAAAATACTCAAGAAAAAAGGAGGAGATGGAAGAGAAATATCAAATATAGGACTATAAAACTTACACCTCTAAAAGGTTTTACCCACACACACACCCAGCCTCACATCTGAGAAGCATTTTCTAGCACACAGCTAGGAGCAAGAAAGACTGAGCAGTGCACATGGGAAGCAGACAAGCACTCACTGTCTCCTCCCATGTGAAGCCAAATAGTCTACAAGTCACTAGACACAGGGAATAATAATTGTTATTATTATAGTAATGATAGTAATAGAGAATCACCAACCTTGAGGATCCCAGTTCACCTGTTTTCTTGGAGTCTCAATTGGAAATTTCATCGCTTCCTTTTTGCACAGGGAGGAAAAAGAATTAAATAAATTCCCAACCTTCCTGTCTCAATGCTGCAGTCAAATAAATTAATTTCAAATTATAGGGAGCCTGCGCTGTTTGACTGAGGGGAACTGGTGGTTGCCAAGGAAAGAAATACACAAATAAATCAAAGAGGATGGGGAGGGGCAGAGCGGAGGGGTTTCTACCGGCGAGGTGAGGAGGGTGCAGGCACCCCAGCAGAGAGAGGGGGATGAAGTGAGGATCGGAGAGGGTCTCGGGGGAGAGCGGCAACGGAATAGGCTGAGATCTGCAGCAGATCCAGGGTGCTGATGGCTCCTGGGGAGGCTCCCGCAGCCGGCTCACCCCGTCCACCTGCAGATGTCAGGGTGGCGCGTCCCCGCTGCAGCCCGGCCCCTCTTCTGCGCCCACCTGGGGGGACACCAGCGCTGCCGACCCCGCAGGCTGACGAGGATGGGGGAGTCAGCCAGCTCCCCCCCACCCCCAGGGACACCTCCCACGCGCGCACACAGTCTCTAGCCTCAGCCACGCCCCAAAAATGAGC
>JANHFX010001213.1:13061-42041 GCA_027560015.1 Chloroceryle amazona
TTTTTACTCAAAGGAATGCACCAATCTTGAGCTTGGAGGAAGTGATGTTTGAATATCAACCAGCTCTCTTAGGCCCTCCTACCTTCTAGAGCCTTAGCCCAAGGGGTTCCTCCAAGTAGATAAAGAGCTTCAAAGAGGTCAAAGTTATCCCTCCTGAAGTCCAGAGTTACAATCCTACTTACTGCCCTGCTTCTTCCTCGTATGATACTAAACTCTACCATGTCATGATCACGACTGCCAGGGCTGCCCCCAACCTTCACGTCCCTGACCAGACCTTCTTTGTTCAGTAATAAAAGGTCTTGCACAGTTCTAATTAAGGTTTTAGTGATCACTGGAGCTGACTACTGCTCTCCCCATGCCTTTCTTTTGTCTTTATGAACTAAACTCAGACTCGAACGTTCATCTCTTATGTTACCTGTTGTCTATTTTTGTGTTGATTTCTGTGAATATGTTCAGCATTTTTGCATACAGTAAACATCTTCATGATCATAAGCTAGGAGAAAGCTATGTTACAGGGTAAGAATAGAATTATTGTGAAGGCCTTTCAGCTTTTGCTTCATTATTTATTATGTAGGTTTAATTATTTAAATTTTTTTTTAGAAAAAAATATACCAAGGAACATAAATTGATATATCTGAACTGATGACACTAAGAAATACAAAGTCTGTCCTGGTATTGCTTGTTAATTTACTTAGCTGAGGTATCATTTCATGGCTTGTTAAAATCAGTCAGCTTTAACTTTGATTTGCTGAAAGTGGAATGAGGGGACAGGCTCTGGGAAATTCCTGTGTTTTTAAAACTCTATGATACCAAATTTCCAACAGTAGTACTCCTGAAAGCAGTGGTCAGGAAAAAATGTCCTGTAAGTTAAATGTAATGACACAGGAAAGAGTATCAGTGCACCTAAACCAAAATATTTTCTCCTTTGGGGTCAGCATGCAGTCAATGTTTTGCTCTACGTGTTAACTTCCTGAATTTCAGGTAGTGTCAGAATGCTTGTGCAGATAGGAAAGTTGTGCTAGCGAACACATGCACTGCCTTCATAAACCACCAGCTGTGCCTTCATTAGCTGCTGAACACAAGGAAAGCTGGAGAATTTTACAAGCTGCCTCGGAAGTTAAGAGACTGATAGTTCATCATAGGATAAGCAATGCTAAATTTGTAGAAGTGCTGGTGAAAAGAAAGAAATAGAAGGCACACAAAGAAAAGAAAGAAGTGGTTGCAAAGAATTTTCAGGAGCTGAACATAAGGTACTCATTTTGCTGAAGAAACAGCATCTTGAGATGCAGTGGCAGAGAAGGGAGGGAATGGTGTAAGCAGGGGGTTGTTCTGACTAATAGTGTTCATTTTTTACTTTTGATTGGTCTAATGGTTTTGAAACTCAGCAGAAGACAATTTATCAGTTTATTTTCAGTGTTGTGAAAATATACATTAATTCATTCTATAATTCTGTTTTGTCATTAATGATAAGTTTCTGGTTAATTATACACTGTCTTACAGCATGTGTGGGTAGGAATTAGAAATGCTTTGATTCCCTCGTTAACACAGAGTGGTTATAGTATTTGCTTCCAAATTATGCAACAAGATTTGGCTTCGCAGCCTCCCTCAGCCTGAATTCCCATCTCTCCCTCTTGAGGTGATTTTTTGGACTATGCTACACAAGTAGCTTGGAAGGGAAGGAATGAGCACTGTGATATAGCCCGTCATTTATACTTCTCCTCGTTACACTTACTGGGTATTACTCCACAATGAATCCCTTGGCAGGAAAGGGTACCTGCGATCAACAGCCAGGAAAAATGGGGTTTGTTGAGTCTCTTTGCAAGTAGTTGTTTCTCCTCTAAATAAGATTAATGTGCTTTAAAGCAAGAGTCATAATGGTCTTGGAAAAAGTGCAAAGAGAATTCTCTTTAACTCATGCCACAGGTGCAGGGATTCTGGGTGGGATACAGCATTGTTAGTCTGTTTGTCTCCATACTACCTGGCTTTAGGCAAAAGCCTCTTCTTATGGCTTGCCAACGGATGAAAGGTTCAGGTCCTGTGTGCAGTGTGGAGGGATGGTGGTGTCATAGAGATCCAAGAGGTGGAGCAGGACCTCCAGAATGCCCACACAAGGACGTTTGCCTCTGTAGAGCTGTTTGAGGAACTTGTTTTAACCATTGAAACAACAGCACTCCTGAGAAAGCTCATACTGGTAGAGAAGGAACTTGCAGTTCCTTGCTTCATGTTGCCTAGAAGTTGATGTGTTGCTGAGCTTTGTATCTCCCTCCTGTGAAGGTGAGTTTAAGGGTGACCATCTCAGGAAGTGACATTCTGCAGGGTCACTCCTGTCACAGTCTAATGATCCACTCTAGGGGACGGTAATGATTGTGGCTCCCTGTGCCTTCCACAAGCTAGAGATAATTATGAGTATCTAGTAATGAAATGAAGCAAAGACAGTACTGGTTATGAGGCTGATTCATCTGAGAATGGACGAAGGATTCTCCATTTCTGCTGCCACCTCAGTAGTTTCCTGGAAAAAAAGTGTAAGTTCTTGGCTCTAAACTTGAATAGCAGAGGCAAATTCATACTTCTGCAATTATGTTGATTGCAGTTTATTGTTGTAGGCTATTTCAGCTGAACCCACACTGCATGAATCATAAGAAATTACTAGTTGGAAAACAGATTTGTAATGTCAAGAGGTGCTTTGGCTCCACAAATAACTCCTCCTCCATGAATGTCAGATCTGTGTGGCTGTATGTTGGGTGGTGTTTGGTTATTATTTTGTTGTTGTTTGTTTTTTTTTTAAATCACATGTGAATTGTAAGAGCTTTGCTTTTCAACTATGCAGTAATCTCTGATAGTTTGCTTGTATTTTTTGATTTGGTGTGATATTTTTATCCTTTTTATACAGCTCTTACTTTGTGAATGGTTTCAAAGTGACCAAACCAAGCAGAAGGTTTATTTAAGCAGAAGAGAAACTAAAGAACAACATCAGAACCTACTGTCAAACTAAGAGGAGGACAGTGGAAGTACTGATGTGTTTCCTGCGTATGTTTCTATTTTGGGGATTAATCACAGTAAGATGTCAGTAATCTAAAAGTAAGTAAGGAAAGCAAAGTGAAAAAGAAAGAAAGGAAAACTTGTCTGTGCTGTTAGATGCAGCTTTTTTGTGAACTAGGAAGTATTAGCAGCTCGTGGGTTTTTTTGCTTGAGTAGCCCAGCAGTGTATATAGGATATGCCATACAGAGCTGTGAAAGGAGATCTTGAGAAAACCAGGCTTTGTGCATTATTGCCACCTTCCATTACCTGCATTGCTTAGCTGTGTGTGGTGGGATCCTGGGCCTTTCTAGGTTCAGTTGTCTTGGAATTAGTGGTAAAACTTGAAAAAAAATGCTAATAGATTTTATTTCAGCTATTTAAACACACGTAGTTATAACTATAAACTCTAATTTATAGCTGAATTTCCTGCAATATTCCTTGGTTGTCTTGTCCTCTGGTTGGGGATGTGGCTGGAACACCTTCACGTGAGGCTTCTCTGCTGAGGCATCTAGCATGTGTGTAGGTTAGTGAGGAATGGTGGGCTAGTACACAAATAACCTATAAACCTTCAGCCCTCACCTGAAATGCTTAGGTTCCTAGCAGTTTTTGGAAGGAAAATCACTGAAAGTTTCATCTACCATAGCATGAATCCTTACCTGTCTGTCTGCTGTATCTCAACCTAAAGACTTGCTTTCATTGCAGCTTGGCCAAGGTCACGTCAACTTCCTTTACAGACCATGTTTCACCTGTGTTCATACCTATACACAGTTTCAGATGGGTAAGGTTTAGCAGTAGCACACTCTACTTGTGGGTGGTGTCTAGTGTCTTCTGACCAGATGAACTAGACTCCAGGATTAGCTAGATGACACACATACATTTCTGTATAAATTTGGAAGGTACTGTTCCTGGAGTATTTTGCAGCATTCACTCAAGATTTGTGCTAAAGTGAAAACTTCCATTGCTACACTCTTTTGTTTAAAATGTGCAGAAAGTTAATTCCTCAGACTGTCTTAGCACAGATTAATTGGTTTTAATTTCACCAAGTATGAGATTTGTCCAAACATCTGGTTTAATAGAGAAGAGTTGTTGCTTTGGAGTGTAGACTCCACATACATTAAGTAGTATGGTTAGGTGGTGTATGTATACACACTCTCCTCAGTGCATATCACTCAAAGAAAGAGCATTGCAACAACTGCCCTTTTGAAGTGAACTTTGTTTCCATTTTCAAATTACCTATTGAAAAGGTGACAGTAGTACACATGCTAAAGTAGTAAGTTAAATCTATAATGGCTGAGGTTGGCTCAGTTGACATTCATGGCAGGAAGATCCTGGAATGAACCTTACAGTCTCTGGTTCCTAGGTGCTCCCATCAGAAGTGTATCATGGCTTCACCAGGTATGACTGCCTGGCTACCAGCTACTCAAATAGGAACACCCCTGAGAAGGGAAAATAGCTGAGTCTTCTCTTGATGTGGAGAAGGAGAGGGGCTGCTCTTTGGTTTGTGGGTGCCTCCACGACAGACACTTGAAAGATTGAGCTTAAAAGATGCTGTGAAGTGCCTCTGCCTGACGTGTACTGACTTGGCAATGGAAGTAGGCATGTGTTGTACTAGAACCAGTCTTGGGGAAGGGGCTACAATGAAGCCGTTACCAGGGAGGTGACAAAACGTAACTGGTTTGGTTGTAAAGAGGAGCTGAAAACTGATGTTCAATTCTTAAGATAGCAAAAATAAACATGATTTTTTTTTCCCCTGACCCTAGAGTAGCTGAGATTTTTGGTTTGGAAAAGATTGTATTTTCTTTTGAATTGTTTTTAGCATTTTTCTTCTGAAACAAGTCACTCTGTTTAAGTGGAGCTAAATATACAAGATAGAGAAGACCTGTGCATAGGCAGAATTACAATGAGAGAAACAGATAAAAAGGAAGCCTTTTCTTTTTTCTTTTTTTTTTTTCCAGAAAGATTTCTCTAATTTGCAATTTTTGTAATAGTCCACATAAAGCAATTTTCAGAGATGTCATTAAGAGTAAGGATTTGATTATATTTGAGATATAGATGTAAGCACAACCATAATAATAATATTAATCTCATTAAAAAGTGGAATAATGCCAGGTTAAACACTTTGAAACAGCAGATGTGAACCTGTCCGGAGAGAAGTATTGATAACCAGTAATAATTAAAAATTATTTTGTTTGCTTTTACAAATCTCATCTGAGACCAAAATTTGGCAATGTATCCTAAAAATCTCTTCTTTCAAGGAAATGTCTCCTCGTCTTCTGATTCTTAATGTTATTGTGGCCTTAACTGCAATATGCAACTGAATTCTTTGCTCTAATTTTACTTTATGAGAATTCCACCCTTTTACAATTTATTAGGGGTTTTTTGCTTTACAGTTTCATTTAATAGGCCCTTACTTTCTGTTCATCTACTTTTTTAATGTATCTTTTATTACTTGATTCATTTTTACTCTTCATCATTCATCTCCTCCAATTAAATGTTCTGTACTTTTCATCTGTGTTTCTGCAGATGAAACTCTCAGAGATTCTGTTCTGTTTAAGTAAATCTAATGGAGTGGGAGTGAAACTATTGACAGTTTCCTCAAAAATGGGGAGAGTGTGTGCATGGGTAGTTTAGTTTTGGTGTTGTTTTGTTGGATTTTTTTGACATTTTTGTAGCAGAGTTTTTGCCCGTTCATCATCCTGAGTCTCCCTTCCATTTGCTGGTTATAAAAACCTCTGACCTGATTCTCTTAGGCTGTATGTATAATATGCTTACTTTGTTTGTGTTCTTACTTTGTTTATGAATGGGTTACAGCAATAGTCTTTTATTTGTTGTGATAAACATACGCTCACACCCATGCTTGGCTGTTTCCAGCAGACCTAAGTTGAGCACTGTTAGTAGTGCAAGAAGTGGGAAGAGTTATAAAGATTCTTTGCAATCATTGAATTTGTTCTTTTATCATTTTGAACAAACCATGCCTGTTAATATTATGTTAATATTGTCTAAACTTTATCATTTTAATAAGGCCAGCTTTCTAATTTGATAGATATGACATGCATATAATGAAATATTCTTTTCCTGTAGGAGTGCCTGCCATCTAAATATACAAAAAACAAATGGGTTGAAAATAAGGTATCAGAATTGTAGCACTTTAAGTATCTCTTATTTGCTCCATCATTTATCCATTGCATACTAGTTGAAGGAATGCTTTGAACAGCAGCTTACAAGGAAAGTTGGGGTTAGTTCACTGCAAAAAGCAAGCAAACAAACAAAAAAACACACACAAAAAAAGCCCCAACAAAACAAACAAACAAAAAGAGAAGTGAAGAAATGGTAACCCTAGCTGAACAGACACCGTACAAAGGTAGACATTCATGTATGCATCCCACTTGGAGTCATCTGAGGTATTCAGTCAATTGGGCTGTGCAATCCAGAGGAGGGTCCTCTCAGCTTTTTGTTACTCCTGCACCACCAGGGACACGTGCTCAGGGAACAGTGGGGAACTTCAACACTTCTCTCAAGCAAACAGCTCCAAAAAGTGCAAGTGTAGGGCACTTGATCTAAAAACAGATTGGTACCTGCTATTAATTGGATCCAGAGGAGGAATTTCACAGCAAGTAACAGAAAGGGAAAATTTGCTCTTTGCATAATGAATGTAGTAAAAACTTTTGACCCAGTACCACTAACAGCTGTGCCTGAGTTGACATGATCTTGCAGCTTTTGTAAGCTGGTAAGACAGCAACGTCGTAGGGCTGTGAGAAGCATTTCATTCTTAGCCTGGTAATAGGTGAGAACAAAGCTGCTCTGTTCATTGCTTTGTGTCACATTGCTCTTTCGTCTTCCTGGTAAGTGCATGCTGCTGGGTTGTTACAATGGGTCTTACTCTCTGTGGTGTCCTTTCAGTTTTCCATCATATCTGTGAGGGAAAATCCAATAGCAAGGAGGAATTTTTTAACTGCTTTTGGTATCTGACATGAGAATTTCAGTGGGGTTAAAACAGCTGTGGGTTTTTACTTAAGTTGGTTTAAGTTCACACTTAGGCTTGAAAAAGCCAGTGGGATGAGATGTAGGTGATAAAGTATCTTGTTCGGCAGTTTAGGAATATTGGAGGAGGTGAGCAAGAGCCAACTAGAGTGGGAAGTTCTACATCTATTTACGAGATAGAACATTATTTTAAGGTAAATGATAGTTAAAATACTAACAGCTACAACATGCCTGTCAATGGATGATATTGGAACAAGTGGAACCAGAACAAGATGTGTCTCATTAATTGGTGTGCATATTTAAAGGTGCAGGCTTTGTTCAAGGTGCTTTGAGCCTCATTGTTCCGGGAAACGTAGAAATGTTCAATGTTCCTTTCCTGGAGGAAGTGGACTGTACTTCTATGTATTCTATACTTCTATGATTTCTGTTTGTAGAAAACCAAGGACAGATCAAGAAAATCTTTCAGAGATATTCAGTGTAGAGTAAATCCATCAGTAAGTGAAAAGGATGCATAGAGGAATGCAAACATAGTTGATTATCCAAGGAATTTGGTGTGAAATCACCTTTTAAATTCAGCAGGCACAAGGGTTTTAACTTACTTAGACTCAAAGATTAATACCAGTTAGACATTAAATAAATAGTATGCAAAGGAGAGTATTTTTAGGTGTGAAAATACTGTCTTAGGAAAGGGTTGATTTTATTGTTTGTGAGGGTTGTTTTTACTTTGCAGTTAGCATTTGTTTCTAATGTGCCTGTTCAAATGACACAGTCTAATAGTGATATTGTACAAAGCCTTTATTCATTTTCCTCATCTTTTTCCATTTTGACTTTTTTTTCCCCCATTTTTCCATTTTTTTTCATTTTGATACCTGCTTTGTAACTTTTTGATTTGTCATGGTGTTGTTGTTTAGAAGTATTTACTTCAAAGTATCTGTTGGATATCCCTGTGTCGTTTCCAACAGCTTTCCTCTAGTACACTCAGTGGTTTTAAAACATCACTGATGTATATGCCTGCTTAGTAAACTAAATATTTTTATGCAATGAAGAAACCGTTTTTCCATGGGTTAGCTGGACTTTGTGTAATATGGTCTGATCTCTGCATATATTGTCAACTTTGAGATGGATGCAACCCTTGTGGTTTTGCCACACTGAGTACTTTTATGATAATGAAGATATATTCCCTGCTTGCAATGTAGTTTTCTAGTGATAAACTAGACAATGTCTGTAAGCTTATGCTGTAAATGGTCTTGAAATATGAAACTTTCTGTAGTTTCCCACTGGAAAAAAAAAAGTTTCTTAAAAGGAAAAAAAAAAGAAAGTTAGATTCAGAATTGAAATACAAATTACAATTGCCTGTTGCATCATTTTCAGTCACAAATTTCTGAGGCTGGAATAGACCTCCAAGATCAAGTCCAGCCCATGACCCAACACCATGACATCAGCTAGGCCATGTCACTAAGCACCACATCCAATCTTTCCTTAAAAACCTCTAGGGATGGCAGCTACCACCTCCCTGGACAGTCCATTCCAGTGTTCTATCCCCCTTTCTGTGAGGAAGTGCTTCCTGATACCCAACCTAAACCTACCCTGGTGCAACAGCAGGCCCTCTCATCCTGTCACAAGTTGCCTGGGAGAAGAGCCTGACCCCCACCTGACCACAGCTTCCTTTCAGGTACTTGTAGAGAGTGATAAGATCCCCCCCTGAGTCTCCTCTTCATGCTCACCAGAGGTAAAATAGCTTTTCAGAGAAGCTTGGCACTCTGAAGTAATCAGTGGAGTTTAAAGGACCTGCAGCCAGCACTGGGTTTTCTCAGGCTGGATTTTCTTCCAGTGGCTAATTACTGATGTGCTTATTGGGCAAACAGCTTTTCATAGGATACTCACATTGCACAGTTCACTATAAACTTTATTACTTTTATGTGGTATTGAAGAGAATTCAATTTTTTATTGAAGCTTGAAAGAGCAGATCAATTCAGTAGCATTATGTTTTATCTTACCTCCCAAAGCAAAGCACACAGGCAGAGGTTAGATGAAAGTATTATCAAATTAATCTTGCGATGTTCAGAAAGATGGTGATGGGTAATACAAAGAAATATGTGACTTAAATCTGTGGCAGTGTCGTGTTAATCAGGAATGACTATTTAATGCATGTAACCTGCAGAAATACCCAGAGAGAGTTGCAATGTTTTGTCTGGATATTTATGTTGAAAGGTGCTTTTCCTTCAGGAAATTTATCATCCTTCTCCTGCCTGCCTTCCATCCGAATTACCACTGTTAGATGCCTAGTTCCATGGAAAAGTAACAAAGAAAGAAAGCACCTGCAAAACTCTTGGTTTCTTGATCAATAAGAACCATGTAAAAACCCGAGTAATTCTGACTTTGGTACTCTTTTCCAAAAAACGTTTGTAAGTTTGATAGTGAACATCTCATCCTTCAGAGCAGTTTGAGGCATTTGTTTTCTGAATCTGGATCCACTGCAATTTCCAGTGAGAGAGCTGTATTGTGATAGTGAACTCGAAAAGTTAGTATGGCAGTGTCCATCTAGGCAGAGTAACTAATTACAGCATTAGGTAAGCATCATAACAACAAATTATATTTGATTAGAAACTGATATCTTTGTAAGAGTTCCATGGCTCAGCTTTCAGTATGCTGCCACAGCTTTTGGGTGAAATTATAAACTTAATCTCTCATTTATTGTCTTGTAGTGTAATAACACTTTGCCATTCTCTTTATCTGGAGAAAATACAGAGATGAAGCAGAAAAGGCTTCTGTATGTGTAGGAGAGTGCTGTACCACACATTCCTAAGCTTAATTATCTTTACTTAATCAGAAACCTATTCCATACTTGTTAAAGAAACAATCTTACCTGACTTCATTAAGATTCTCAGGCATGTAAAGTCCCAGCCAGGTAATAAGCTTTGCTATGAACTTGGTCAGCGACCCCTATAAAAATATTTAATTACCTTTTTGCCAGTGTCAATCTATTTCTGTTATCCTCAGCAGGCTGGCTGAGCTCCCTCGGGTGGCTCCTTTACCTACAGGTTTATTCTTAAGTGTCTGCTTACTCAAGCGAGCAGAGCTGCTGACCCCAGCCATCAATCAGGCAGCAATTCCTCGTGGGCTTAACGTTTTAATTGAAAACCATCGATAATTTCCTTGCAGAATGAAACACCAGCATGAAATTCACAGCAGTTTCAATTTGTTAGCAAAACAAAGAGAGAGGTACTGGACAACAAAGTAAGCAAATAAAACTGAATTACTTGCTTTGATGTCCAAATCGCACAATGGGTGGGTGGCAGTAAATTAGGGGGGGCAGCCACTTGTAAGAGTGCTTACCCTTAAATTTAGGCAGTATTTGTATATAAAAAATTAATACATTGGAGAATGTGAAATCTGTATTTTTCAGATGGTATCTGAAGTACAGTTTGAGTTAGAATGTATGTCGCTATCAGAATCCATTTAGGCTATTTCATAGCATTAAAGAGAAGCATAATACACCCCACTTATGTCTACGTCTCTCTAAGTTACAAAGCCAGGAGACTTTGTGGGTCAAAACCACCAGCATCTCTGTAGTTTCCACAGATCCTTTCAAACTCCGTGCTATTGTAATGTAATGGAGAAACTTCTTTCCTGTAAGGGTCACAGCACTGGAACGGGCTCCCCAGAGAGGGTGTGGAGTCTCCTGCTCTGGGGATTTTCAAGACCCGCCTGGGCCACAAGTTCCTGTGTGACCTGTGATGGATTATCTGATCCTGCTCTGGCAGGGGGTTGGACTCGCAGATCTCCAGGGTCCCTTCCAACCCCTGCCACCCTGTGATGCTGTGAATCCTTATTGCACTGGCAATGAACTGTCCTCTTTCTGAAGCAGTGGGAGAATTCTCAAAGCCAAACAACATGCAGACTGAACATAAAGTTAAAAACCTGGTTCAGTATAGAAGATTTATTTTATTAAGCTATTTTCAATGAAGCTGATTACAGAATAGAATATGACAAAATATAGAGAAGTTAAGAGTTCCTGGAATATGATTATTTAGCCAAAGATAATATTCTGCCCAGCTGTTTCTGAAGAAGGTGGATGAAGGGGTTACAGCCCATGAGAATAGGAGGGGAATAAGAGTATTTTAAGATTATAATATAGAGGTGTAAAATAAAGGGCAAAAATACACTGTCATCAGTAATAGATGCCTGTAGGAAGTTGAGAAGAAATATATTATGAAAAGTGTCTGGAATATTCATTTGCATTTTGAATGAATATCTTCCATTTTTTTCATGTTCCTTAAACATTCTATCAGTTGAGATTCAGCAAGCAAGTAATACTTAGCAAGCATGTAAAATCTCTAGAAGCAGGCTTTCAGTATTCGCACAGATAAACTTCGTTGTAAGATTTAATTTTTGATCACAAATTGTGCAGCTGTCTTCTTTCTTTGACAAATAATGATGGAGAGCACAGTTCAGAGTGCAATCTGTGCATCTGAATATCTGCCTTAAAAACAAACAAACTTGCTCTCCCAGTCTAGTTATGTGTAGCCAGTAACAGAAGCAGGTGAGTTAGCAAACAACAATTTCCTGTTGTGCAAGTTTCTTAGAACAATTCCCCCTGTGTCCAAGTTCAGCATCTGCTCGATGTTGGTGCTGGGAAATTGAGAACTGAAAAGTGTAATTTGTGAGAAAATTACTGGTGTAGCTTGTTCAAGACTAAGAAGAATTGGAAATACTTTGCTTTGTGTATCCTGGGAGTATGTTTACATTTTTGCAGTTGATGATAATTAGCATTTTCCAATCATCCTTTGATTAAGAAATACGCTGAGCCTTCTTATCAGTCTGTGCTCTTGGCTGCTACTCAACTTCTCGTTCCTGTTCTACCAGTGTCATAGCTCTGTTGCTTGCACTGCTGAACTCTGTCCTCTTCCTAACGTTCTCATCTAGAAGACTGTCCAGGTCTTCCGGCATTGCTCACTGGCCCTCCTCTGTTTCCACTGATAGCTTTGAATTTCAGCCAAGAACTTAAGTCTGTTCAATGCTGAAACTCTTAAATTGTTGGGTTCAGGTTTGCTGCATTTGACGCAGAACTAAGCAGGTGGATTCCATTGCTTGCTACATCAGGTCCCAACTGCCCCCTGTTAGAGAGCTGCTAAAATGCCTTTTATATGCATGGCATTAGGAAGTGGGAAATTATAGTGAGAATAATATGAAAAATAACGGGAAATAATACTTTAGGTGGCAATGTCTTCATTTACCCTCTACTCCTTAGTACTTTGAGCAAGTAATTTTTTTTTTTCTGTGTAAACAGAACCAAGTAACTCAGTAGCCATTTTGGACAACTAGACTTGGGGTTGTGCTCGGAGGCGGCACATGGACAAGAACATTTCAGTTCTGCTGGTGGTTATGTGCAGCTAGACAGCTTGGTATGCAGAATACTTCCACTGTTACAAACCCAGGAATGGGATTTCACACAGTGTAGCTTTAGAAAATGATGCCACATTTACATAGCTGCAGGTCAGCAATGTTTGTAAGCAGTGTTAGTGGAGAGGTTAGTACTCATCCTAACCACTGAGCTAACTGGAACAACTGGAGAGGTGGTGGGACCTCTTAGCACTTGTGGGCTTAGGCACAAGTTGGGTACTGCAAATTAGAATGAACATGGTCGGATCCCTGCCTGTGTAGTGAGTAGCTAAGTGTTTCTGCAGTATAAGTAGTAGGTTCTTGATGCTTTACCTGCACAATTACATTTTGTAGTGTAAATTGGTTAAATACATAGTCTGCCCATTCACACTAGAAGTCTGTCATTGACTTTTTCCATTTGTTTTTATAAAATATAGCTACATTTAAATAAAATTTCCACATTATCAGGCTAACTTGCGGGGAAAAGAGTCTTTTCAAGCCCACTAACATTTGTAGAACTTTTCAAGTCTTCCCTTGTCCCCTGTTTCATGGGGATGCTGTAGGGTAATAGGTGAAGAGTATACTTGGTTGAATTTATCTTGATATGAACACTGTATTGAAGGTATCCATGAAAGTTCTTGTGTTTAACAGTGGAAATCAGAAGGTGTTTTTAATTTTGCTATCTAGGAGATAAAAAAGATAGTTGGTTTTAACAGCCAGGGGACATATTTTATCCAATTTACTGTTGCTATTCCATATCTCATTTTCATCAAATCTGTTTCAGCTGGGTGAACTTTTATTTGATTTATTGGGCATATTTTAATTATTTAATTATTACGTTTTTTGTTTGTTTTTTTTTTTTTTTAATGTGCTTTTTGTCTCGTATCCTTCCATGGCCTTGGATTTTTGGTGTTCTAAAATTGCATAGGCAGTATATCTGTACAGACTGTGGAATTGGCAGATAGATTCTTCCATATTTTAACCTCTCCATGGAGGAAGAAGAAGACCTGTGCTTAGTAATGCTGTTGATGAAATGATGTGTAATAATGTGCAATACCCTGTGTAGGGTAACATAAAAAATGTCTCTAAAGACTTAATTTGAAATTTTTAATTGCTTACTTCCTGAATACCTTTACTACACCTGTATTCGTATTACATTATGAAGCTAAAGGTAAGCAAAGGGGAAGGATACCAAATCCCCCTGAGGATCTGATAACATGATGACTACATTCAAATCTATATCATCTCTATGTAACAAAACCAAAAGACTTCTAATATGACATCTCACGACCTGTTGTTGTAATTTGTGAAGAAGGTCAATTCTATTTACCTCATTTAAACAACTTTTAAATTTTGCTTTTGTTGGGGACTTAATTGCACAAGAGCTCTGCCTAAATCTCTTGCATTCCTGATGCTCCTCCACTGGAAGCAAGCTCACAGTGTGGAACAGTATTTAAGACATACTGGTCTAGTTAAGAGAGAAAAGCAAGTTTTCCCATTTGGAAGAAAAGATATCTGAAAACTGGTCCTTGCTGCTTTGAAATACTTGTATTTGGCTAAAGATAGCTTTCCTATTTACCCTAATTCCATAACTAGCTTTGTACTGCAGGAGGTGTAAAGTTTTTTCTTTACTTAAAAAAAACCCAAAAAAACAAAACCAAACAAATGAAAACAGAACAAAGAAAAAAACCACAAACAAAAAAAAAACAAATGTGAGGGATGGGAGAAGATCTGAATAAATTCTTCCTTTATCTAAAATTTAATTTGGTTCTAGTGTCCATACCTTGAGGATGCTGTGAAGCCCAAGGCATTGGTGTGTATCAGTCTTGTCTGGTCTGCCTTAGATGCCTGCTGTCTGCATTTAAGTGTTAGAAGCCTCTGCTAGTTAAAGAGAATGTGCTTTATCCCAGTTGATCCCAGTATCCAACCTGCACAGCTGCTGAAATGATCATACTTGCATCTCTCTACCTTGGATATGAATGTAAGAGAGACTAACTCACAACAGCCTGCTTAAAATTTGCAAATATCAGATTTGTGTTTGGTTTTTTCTTTTATTTCCTCTCAAAACTTTATGTAAGAGAGTAACTCCTATTTTAAGGGAAGAAAACCATGTTCATTATTTAAAAGTGGACTCCTGTCTGACTTTTACTTCTCACTGAATTTTATACTGATTGTCTATATGGAGATTTCTTTGTCCTGAAATAAATACATAAATAAACTTGTGTTTGAAGGGCATTATTGAAATGTTATATATATATATTTGTGTGCATATATGTAAATGAATAAAGGCCTCTGCTGATATGTAACCTTAATTTTTATATATATTCTGACACAGTTTTTATAGTCTGACGGCAAAATTTCATTTAAAATTTTAAGATTCTTTTCTTTAGGACTTACAAATTCTTCTGAAATCTGCCTCCCCACAATAAACCCCTTATTATTGTTTGCAGTTGTTACCTGGTCTGCTCCTTTGTAAATCTGTCCCCAGGGCAGGGCAGAGGTGAGAGCCTCCGTTACTTCCATGCAGTTGTTAAGTTCAGAGGGAAACACGGTGGATCCTTTACGGAAATTTTGGATTAAAAGATGGCTTTGTACTTTATCCAGGGATGTATCCAAGACTGCAGTGCATCTGGCTGCAGTAAGGGAATATTATCCAGTCCAGCCTCTTTTCATAAGAACAGATCATTTTGTTGTGTTCTTAACTAAAATTGTGATGAGAAAAACGACTGTTCCTCAATTTTTTATTAAGGAAATGAAGGTAATATATGAATGTGCTGAAGGTAAGACTCTTGAGGACACTGGAGGTAGAGACTGGAGGTGGAGTAAGATGTTCATAGTATATAGGAAACATGTTAGTAGGTCTGAAAACATTTATGAGGGTGTAAAATCTCTCCAGTTAGATAGGAAAGGGAGTGTAGTATATACAGTAGGTGTCACTTCTCTGGATAACTTTTGAGGACAGTGAAGCTCATTGCTGGATTCAGGACAATAGGCTATAGGTCTGTATCTTTTCTTACACTGTGCATTCATAGCCCATGTATCTTTTTGACAAAAAAAATATGGAGTCCAAACTACGAACTTCTAAACATTTCATGTCCACAATTTATTTTTTTAAATATATTTAATCCAGTATAGCTTTTGGATTAAAGATCATATAATAGCTACACAACAACATACCTAAAGATGATTTTATGCTGAGTAAAAAAGAATTAGAATTACTTGTTCCTGATAAAAGAAAGTGTTATTTATGCAGGAAAATTTATTATGTGTTTTCAAGAACTGTGCAAAAATTTGGGATCCTGTAAGTGATGGCAACAAGGCAAAGTGATTATATATAAGGTGCCAGTAAACTGGCAGTACAATAGTACAGTGTTTCTTTGGAACTGTGTTCCAAAGGGGTGTTGTATTGTTGGTTTTCATTCTTTTCTTGATGCTTACATCAATTAACCACAGCTGATGGGATTCTCTTCTTCAAAGCAGTAGCCTTGTGTAAACGGATACGGTGAGAAGCTCATTAACTCCTTGTTAAATAAAAATGAAAATGTTGTGTGTGTATGTAGGCTTAGAATTCCAATCCCTTCTTGTTGCCCAGTTCTTAGGGCAATGCTTCCAGTGATGGTTTTCCCAGCAAATGTCCCTGTCCTGAGTGTGAGAGGCTGCAGAGCCCTGAGAGAGGCTCAGAGCCATAAGTGGAGGGAACAGATGAAGAGGTTGTGTGTGTGGTAGGTGAGTTCAGAAGCACATGGTGTAGCACACTGTTAGGGAGCAGACCTGCATTGGGAGACACCAGGAAAATGGTTCCTTTTGTCTTCATTTCCTTCCCGGTCGCCAAGATCTGACTGGTACATATGTGCTGAGGGGAGAGTGTGGGGTGACTAAAAATTGAGCTGGATCCCTTGGCTTCTCTGAACTGGGGTTAGAAGGGTTTCAAACCATTAAGCAAAAAGGAGGGTACTTCTCTCTTCTGCAGTTACTCGCTTCAAGACCTGTGGATTACATTTCTGTAAACTCAGTTACTAATGGTCCACCCACCACATAGCACTGCTCTCTGACACAGCATTTTCACCTGCTCCGGGTCACCAATTCTCTTCTGTTGTTGTCATCCCCTCGAGGCTGAAAGCCCATCTAGGTGTTTTGTGCAGCAGCTCTGTACTTCACCACGCAGCTGGCACGCTGTCCATCAGGGGAGGCACGCCACTGAAATGATGGCACCTTGGCTGATACGTTTGCCAAAAATAGCATTCTTTAAATAGCATATCCCAGGCTGATCGCTATGGGGGATGAGTGGAAGCTGTCCTATTTTCTAACAAAAGCTGTGTGTATCTATATATACATATAATCTATGAAATCATTTACAACTTTGAAGTACTTTTGGACTCTCAGAGCGAAAAACATGCAGTGAATTGAAATTGATAGTTCTGTTGCTTCTGGAAGATGTGCTCTGCTGTTGTCCTGCTGTTCTGAGCTCACAACTGTATTAACACCTGTGCAAAGGGTTTACCTGTATTATTCTGTTGCTGTCCTGAGATCATAGCTGTATTAACACCCATGCAAAGGGTTTACCTTTTATAACTCTATGCAGTAAACTTGAAAAAGCAAAGAGCAAATGCTGAGTTGTGGAACAGAAAAGAATGTCAACCCCACCTCTGCCACTGATTTTACAGTGTAAAAGAGATGGCCCGTATCTACCAACAGCTTTCTTACCACGAAGTGGAGGTGCTCTGCTTTTTTCTGCATATAGCAGCATGCAACTTGCTTGGTTTGCAGCTTGGTTTAGCACTCAGGCTGGAAAAGCCATCTCCAGCAATTGCACGTCAATTTGAAGTCTCTACATGGTGAAGAAACATTAGTAAAAGAGTTAAACAGAATGCAAGCATGGACTCACTCAAGTATACTTCTTGCTTTGGAGGAGGTTTTTTTGTTATAAACTTTTTAATATCATAGATTAACTGCAGGGGGTGAGGGGCTGGTGAGACTTCATCTGTTTAAAAAGAACTCAGCACATGCACACCCTTTAAGGTCTTTATTCTGGCCAACTAAAACAGACATAGATGGGATTAAAGCGATTACTGGTTAACCTAGTAATCTCTGACTTGAATCTCCAGTTCAGATGGTTTAAAATGTACAATTATTGACACAGTATCAAAAGGTGGGTTGACTTTTTTTAAGCGTAACTAGACATGGAAACACACACTACAGGAAAGCTCCATTTTAATACCTCAAAACCACTTGTTTTCTATCGGTGTTTTTATCAGAGCCGTTATCAGAGGCAGGTTCAGGGATTCTTAATATGATTGTTCTCAGAGGAAGGAAAAGAGTTTGCCTGTAACTTTAAAATTTTCTGTTGAACTACTAAGTAATTACCTTTACATTACAGTATAGTTGAAGTTTAACAGTTAAAACTTACCAGTCAGGTTTATGACATTTCTTGTCTTTGAATACTGCTGGAATAAATTATTCTATTACAGCTGTCTCAGTAAGCAGGAGCTTGTCTTGTTTTCCTGATTTATATTAAAAATTTACAAAAATTTGCCTGTGTGCATTGGAGGCTCTTTAAACTTATACTCAAATTAATTCTAAGGTATCAGAGAGTAAAGGTGGAATAAGCAGGTAAAACATAACTACAGCATGTAAAGCAACTGTGTAAATGGCAACAGACTTCATTTTGTTATTCCTTGCTATGGATATATATGTAAAATATATAGGATAAATAGATGTGTATGAAAAGGTGCACACATGCCTACATGTCTCGCAGGACTCCCAGTACAGGTTGTGATTCTTTGTTAATGCATTTGATAAGCCCTTGCACTGAAGTGTGTCAGCCTACCTTAGTTTAAACCAGGGATGTAAAACTGGGAGGGCAGTGGGAACCAGATCCTAATTCATCTCTGACTGGTCGTTTGTAAGCTCTGTTAACTTAGACTGAGAAACAGTACCTGCAGTAGTGGAATAGTGAGTGAATCAACAGTATTTCAAATCCTCCCCACATGGCGCTGTAAGAAAATCCAGACTCTATGTAATGCCATTTTTTCTTCTTAGAAGTCAAAATGCAGTTGTGTACAGCTAGAAAGAAAGGTTATTTATTTCAAGGTCTGGGTAATAGTTTTGCTGTTTTGTTTTGTTTGGTTGAGGTTTTTTTAATTGACAACATATTAACTATTGTTGGTGTTTGCTCTGGTTTTTGGTGTTTGGGTTTTGGTTTGCTTTTCCTGGTTTCATTCCTGTATTATTTATACAGTGATACGAATTTGACTTGTGATCTAATTATTTATTTACTACTTTTAATCAAAAGTAGTGTTGCTTGCATTCTTTAATACTTGTCAGCAAGGATGATATCATTTTTAAGGAGGTATAAGTGTTAAGAGTTTGCTTTCTTCCCATCTGTTTTTGTACTCCAGCACCTGGGGCACACTTGTATTCTTTTGCATGTCAGGGGAGGGGAGATGGTGAAAGAGTTTTCCTGGGCATTTTGATTCTCGTAACTGAGAGAACAGAAGCTGTTGGGTGGGAGAGGCTCACATAAATGACATTGTCAGAGCGTAACTATTGTAAAGGCAAATGTTTGTCTGCCTTTGGCTTGTTCTGTTGAGCTTGCTTCTGGTGAAGTCTTGGGAAAAGGCGAGTGCAGCAAAGGGTTAATATTTTACTATCAGCCTCAGAAAGGCACATTTGCAATTACTCCCAGTCTTGTCTTCGTTTCTACACCTCCTTCCCTCACTGCTGCCCTTCACTTCAGGCAGATCCTTTGACCTAAGCAGATTATTGGAGACGCAGGAAGGACACAGCAAGCTGTCTGTGCTTTTAAAGGAGGAGATTTGGGCTCCAAAATAGGACATTAAGCTTTCCAGCCTTATGCTTCTTTACCTAGTCAGCACGAGGCGTGTCTCTGGGTGCTTACCGGACTCCCGTGGAATCAGATGGGAAACAAAAGCAGAAGTAGCAGCTGCTGCAAATGTGGGAGCCTGTGCCATTAGAGAGCAGAGACTGCTAATAAGGTCCTGTGAGACGCAGGTTTCCTTGGTTTCCATGACAGTTATTAGGTAACACAGAAATTGAATTGTCTCCCACAATGCTCTTGGGGGATAGGGGGGCAAGGGGGTCCAGGGACACAGCAGAGGAGTTATGACTTGTAGCAACTCATCTCTCTAAGCATGTGAAACTCTGGATTATTGTGCCTTACTTCTTTTGTTTGCTGTTTCTCGGTCATACTTGCAATTTGCTTTGCTTTATTTTGTTTTGATGGAAAACCCTGGCATATGCTACATGATTTCTCAAATAATATTTTCCCCTTTTTATTTAGAGATGAGCTTGGCAAAGCAAGGATATGAACAATTATACAGGTGGGCTACTCAGGGGGAGTGAAGATATAAGGCATCCAGACAGGTATTGGCAACCTGCAGCACTGTAAAAATGCCCCTCCAGCAGATTTCTGTAGTTCCAGCGCGGGAGACTGCCAGCAATGGGAGAAGTTCAGTGGGCAGAAACAAAGAGAAGAGCAAGGAAGTAGAGGTAAGAGGAGGTTTCTATTTGCTCTGGTAGGACGAGTCTGCCTTCGGTAGGCAGTGGGTTTGGCTGCTCAGCAGAATGCAGCATGCCATAGCATTACACGGTATACACTCAGCACGCTGAAGCAAGCTCCAGGGATAACAGCCTAGCATTAAGGAAAAAAAAGCAGTCTATTTGAAAAAAAGGTGATGAAGGAAGTTGCAAACCGTATTAGGAGGCTTTAACATTTTTATTCAAGTGTCTGTGGTCTGCTGGTACTGACAGTCGTTAATCCTTATAAGCTGTCAAGTAGCAGCTTCTTTATAAGAGCTTGGATGAAAAAGTAGTTTTAATAAGGTTCCCGTCTGTGCTTAAAAGCAACCAGAAAACCATCCTAAAAGCCTGTCTTTCTGATAGAGACACGAGCTCCATAACTTGCTCTTTATTAAAATGCATCACTGTTAGTTTTTTATCCCTTGATGAACTGTCTTTGATTCATAAAATAGAAGAGTGTAAATGAGCAAATATCCATGAGTAATGAGTAAATTTCCGTGAGTAAATATCATATCTTACTGTTTTCTGGTAAAGAAGAAAATGTAGGTTCACATTACATTGATGATTAGAACGAAAAACCATAGAAAATCTGTGCAAAAAATGCCTACAGTTGTTTTACCTGTAGGAATCTCTTGTGCTATGTATAGATTAAATATGCATTGTACAAGATGACACCCCCCCCCCAAATTTTTAAAAAAGCATCCCCACCCCAAAACATAAGTAGTCTATTTACAGGTGTAGCACTAAATATACATAACATAGACATCTGCTTTTTTAGACGTATTTCTTGTTGCTGTGTTTTTCTGTTCCCTCTTGCTGTATGGAAAATAAGGAACTGTTGGGCAAACAAACATGATGCCTTTTACAGATGAGCTAAGAGAATGTGTGACAAACTTACACCCCCGAAAGGAGGAGTGGGTTAACTTTCTGTTTATGGCTTGTGTGATGTAGTTTGCAGGCAATTGTTAAGTTCAACAGATGTTTGATACTCATAACGTGTCTGTGTGATTGTGGAAAAGTATTGGTAATATTGCTTTTTTTTTTTTTAGCTACCTTTTTTTTTGAATATTTGGCTTTGACAGCTTCAGATGAATTCTGGTCTGTTGTTTGAGCACCTATGTATAAACATTGTCCTTCCCTGGAAGTAGTCTCCAGTTGCTTACTGGTAGCAGTGTCGTCAGAGTTCATAACAACTAGAGATGTGTGTTCTGAAATGGAAAGCTTTTGCTTTGGTTTGGTTTTATTATTCCATCAGTTGGTTAAAGATAAAGGTTCAGGTGGAAACTGTTCTTTGTATTGCGACTGAAGCTGTGAAAGCAGAAGCATATCATAATGTTACCACGCTTACAACTGCCATTCCTGTTTGAGTATGATCAGCAGAGTTAGCTGAGGAGCACAGGCAGCATTCACACAGGGCTCAGATAACTGTCGCAGCTAATTTAGCAGGGCAGGGGATGCGTGGACATTCTGAGTTGTAAGAATCATCACAGGTGCTTTTCTATTTTCTTTTTATTTTTTCCTCTATGAGGGCCAGGTCGCATCGTTTCAGCATGACATCAGTATCTTAGGAAACAAAGTCTTTTGAAAGTTGTGGAAGTTATATAGCAGAAAAGAGGAAAAATGGCTGGAATACAAATGTTCATGCAAGTTCTCTTCTAAAACAAATGTAAAAAAAACCCAAACCAACCAATCCCACATACTTTAACCAAACTGAAGCTACGTGCTGCTCATTGAAATGTATTTGCCAAGCTGCTCTCCGCTGAGTGGAACTGTCTGGATATCAGCTCATCCCTTAAGTGTTATGGCTGTGCTTTATACAGCATAAGAACTCCCTGATGATCTATGATTTCTATCAATAGCAAGTAGTAAAAACTAGTGGTTTTCACATTATATCCACATCTTGTGTAAACTATGGTGATATTTTTTGTTTTGTGAATGTAATTTAGGAGCAGTGAACCAGCCTTTTTGTTTTCCAGAGGTTGCTCAAGCTGATGCAGATGGTCTTCCATCCGTACAATGCCTACACAGCATGTTCCTCACAAGGGCACTTCCTTGCTTGTGCTCATTGTTTCTGTGTGTGTTGGTGAGGGTCTTCTGTGTTCATAGTATCCACGTACACAGGTTCTAAAAGTACCCACTTCTTCTGGCTTTCCAGTAGCAGATGTTCTCAGGTGAAAGCTAAATAAAGTGGACTTCCCAGAGCTGAGAGCGCATCAAGCTGGTTCAGGTAGACAAGAATACATGAAATATCTGAAAGATTTTCTAATTACCAGGGCAACAATTGTTAGGATTGTATGCCAAATTCTGTTATCACTAGAATTTTATACAATGTCCTTACCAGAGCATTAAAATTTATGAAGAGTTCATCTTCTGTCTAATTGCAGAGCTCGCTGCAGTGAACTATTTCTAAGTTCACAGTGAATTACGTAAATCTGGCTGAACTAAGAACCTCCCTTGCATATGATTCATGATGCAACCCATTCTGTAATGCTTTTTGGTGATTACAGATGCCCACAGACGTGCTTTATCTGAAGGCAATGACTGACAAATATTTTTCCATTTTTAAGAATACTATTAAGTACAGTATTAATTATGAGTCACAGTGCCTATCATGTATATCTGACCAATATTAGGAGTAGAGGCATGATAACAATGGCTAAGGGAGCTTTTTATTTTTTATTTAAGTGAGCAAGCTGTCTTTCTTTCTTACCCTTTTAGAAATGCTGTTGGAAAAGATTGTTACAGAAACAAAATGTATATATATATGGCACATTCATAATGTCACACAGACTTTTTTGATATTCAGCAGTTATTTCAGCTTTCTTCAATAGTTAAGAAAAGTCCTAAGTTTACAATGAAATGTGTAATTGTGTTTCTGTGATGCAGAAAATGACTTGAATTGTTCAAAGTGAATTAAAACAGCAGCATAAAAATCAAATTATCCATTAGACTTCCAAACCTGTTAGTTTTGGGAAACATGGGCTTAACTGCCTTATTAATATATGTCCCCTATTTTATAGGTATGTAGCATTTCAACAGTTATGCTGGACTTCTGGTTGATTTTCTCTGCTGTGATAAAAAAGACTAAAGAAATGTATATGATTCCTGAAGAATCTGGCTGATGAAATGCCTACTCTGGGTGATAATTTTAGTATTTATAACATTCTTTATATTTTTATGATGTTGTTTGTGGGCAGAGAAGGACTAGTGGGAGATGCAGTGGCTGGGAGACATCTTGGGCATAGCAGTCACAAAACGATAGTGGGTTTGATTTATGAAGAAGGAGGGGGATCAGCAGAACTGCCACCTTGGGCTTCCAGAGGGCAGATTTTGGCCTGTTTAGGAGACTGATTGACAGAGTCCTTTGGGAGTCAGTCCTGAAGGACAAAAGAGTCCAGGAATTCTTCAAGAAGAAAGTCTTAAAGGCTCAGGGGCAGGCCTTCACCGTCTGCTGCAAGATGAATAGGAGGCAAGAAGACCAGCCTAGCTGAAGAGCTTTGTCTGGAACTCAGGAAAAAAGGAGAGTTTATGACCTTGGGAAGAAGGGGCGGGAAACTCAGGAGGACTACAAGCATGGTCTGTGGTTATCTAAGGAGAAAATTCGAAAGGCCAAAGCCCAGCTAGAACTTAGTCTGACTACTACCACCACAAAAGACAATAAAAGTTGTTTCTGTAAATACATTAACAGCAAAAGGAGGACTAAGGAGAATCTCCATTTTTTTGTTGGTTGAGACAGGAAACACAGCGACCAAGGGTGAGGAAAAGGCTGAGGTACTGAATCCTTCTTTACCCCAGTATGACCAGTTGTTCTCCGAGTGCCCAGCCCCCTGAGCTGGATGACAGCAGGGCCAGGGAGCAGAATGAAGCCCCCATAATCCAAGGGGAAATGGTCAGTGACCTACTACACCACTTAGATGCACATAATTCTATAGGGCTGGATGAGATCTATGCAAGAATACTGAGGGAGCTGGCAGAAGTGCTCACCGAGCCACTTTTCATCATTTCTTGGCAGTCCTGGCTAACTGAGGAAGTTTCAGTTGACTGAAGATGAGCAAATGTGATACCCATCTACAAGAATGGCTGGAGGGAGGATCCAGGGAACTACCTCGGTGCTGGGGAAGGTTATGCAGCAGATCATCTTGAGTCCCACCATGTGGCACATACAGGACAACCAGGGGATCAGGCCCAGCCAGCATGGGTTTGTGAAAGGCAGGTCCTGCCTGCCTGACCTGATCTCCTTCACAAGGATCACAGGTGATCCACTTAGTGTATGAGAGGAAGGCTGTGGATGTTGTCTACCTGGACTTTATAGTAAAGCTTTTGACACTGTTTACCACAGAATGCTGCTGGTGAAACTGGCTGCTCATGGCTTGGATGGGCGTATACTTTGCTGGATAAAAACTTGGTTGGATGGCCAGGCCCAGAGAATTGTGATGAATGGAGTTCAGTCCAGCTGACTGCCAGTCACACGTGGTGTTCCCCAGGGCTCAGTACTGGGGCCAGTTCTCTCTAGTGTCTTTATCAATGATCTGGACAAGGGGATGTAGGGCACCCTCTGTAAGTTTGTAGATGGCACCAAGTTGTATGGGAGTGTTGATCTACTTGAGGGTAGGAAAGCTCTACAGAGGGATCTGGACAGGATGGATTAATGCCCTGAGGCCAGTGGGATGAGGTTCAACAAGGCCAAGTGCTGGGTACTGCACTTGGGTCACAAGACCCCAGTACAACACCACAGGCTTGGGAAAGGGTAGCTGGAAAGCTGTCCAGCAGAAAAGGACCTGGAATGTTGGTCAACAACCAGCTGAATATGAGCCAGCAGTGTGCCCAGGTGGCCAAGAAGGCCAATGGCATCCTGGCCTGAATCAGAAATAGTGTGGCCAGCAGGACTAGGGAAGTGATTGGCTCCCTGTACTCAGCATTGGTGAGACTGAACCTCAAATACTGTGTACAGTTTTGGGCCCCTCACTACAAGAGGGACACTGAGGTGCTGGAATGGGTCCAAATAAGGGCACTGAGGTGGGTGAAGTGTCTATAGAAGAAATCTTGTGAGTGGTGGCTGCGGGAACTGGGGTTGTTTAGCCTGGAGAAAAGGAGACTGAGGGGTGGCCTTCTCACTCTACAACTGAAAGGATATTGTGGGGGTGGTTGGTCTTTTCTCCCAAGTAACAAGTGGTAGGACATGAGGAAATGGCCTCAAGTTGCACCAGAGGAGGTTTGGATTGGATGCTAGGAAAAATATCTCCCCCAAAAGGGTTGTAAAGCAGTGGAACAGGCTGCCCAGGTAAGTGGTGGCATCACCATCCCTGGAGGTATTTATAAGCTGTGTAGATGTGGTACTTAGGGACATAGTTCAGTGGTGCACTTGGCAGTGCTGAGTTAACGGGTAGACTTGATGATCTGAAGGGTCTTTCCCAGCTTAAAAAATTTTCCGTTTCTGAGATTGTAACTGCCAGACTCGAGTTCCTGCTAACATTCACCTTAAAGCTTGTAAATAACTTAGGAGACATTGGCAGGCTTTCTAAGAGAGGAGGCAGTAGCTCACTGTTCTTAATGGGAATGGATCGTTTTACTTTTACCTATGTTACCTCAGTTGTTACTCAACTTTACAACGATAGGTTACGTACTTTTCAGGGCGTATGCTTCCTCATGTGCTGCACAGAAAATCGTGCTCATACATGGCTCTAATCAATGAAAAAGGTAATGGTTTTACATAGCTGTTTATGTTGGGATTTTTGTGTTGCAACTTTAGAGTCAAGCCATGCATTGCTTGCCTTTTTATTTTTTCTCCTTTAGATGAAGAGGAACAGTAGTGTAGTTAAATTTGTAAGTAGCTTGTTCACTCTACCAAAAGGTGACATTAGGCTAACTCCTGATATGTGAAAATACTAATACAGTAGCAGATGTTTCTTCTCTGGATAGCTTGTGGCATGTGATGCAAAGAATGAAAGCCTTAGAATTTCAGGAAATTGATGAAATAATTCTTCAGACAGATAGCAGATGCTTGTAGGTTTGTTGCTGATTATCTTAAACTCTCTTCTTAAAGGTTCTTAGGTATAGTTTAAAAGAAAGATAGATAGATAGATAGATAGATAGATAGATATGGTCATTTATTACCTAACATACAGGTGAGGTTTTTATTTTACAGGTAGTCTAAGGATGTTTCTCTTCAAGTGTATCTGTCTAAAAAGAGTCACGCAATTGAAGTCTTTTTAGGAAGTATAATTTTTTTATTCAACAAGACATGTAGGGGTGGGAGAACCTAGCACATGAATCGGATTACTGATGTACTTTGACAGATACTACTTTTCCTTCATAGTTAATGTTAGCTCATGTTGGACAGGATACAGTATACGGCAAAATCTCTAACCCTGTGTCTTGTCAATACTGCACGGTATTTCTCAACAGACGTGGGAGGTTATTCTTCTCTTCTCCATATGAGAACAGTTTGGATGTCTATGCTGTGTTTGCACACAAATCCACCTGTATCTGACCCTTGCAGCTTTCCGGTGACTATTTGTTGTAATTTTGTTGTGTTGGATTGCTGTTGTGTTTCATGGTTGCCGTGCTTCCAAAGTAGATCTGTAAGTCAGTCTGTGGCGTGCTTAGTTTTCGTTAAGATGGCCTAGAAAGTTGAGTTCTTTATCAGTAAGTCTGCTGGCTCTTGTTTGGGAACTGTTTGATATTTTGGTCTGTCAAGTGATTCTTAGGACCTGTGATTTCATGACAGTGAGAGAAAGGGAAAGTGTCACCTAATACAGGCTAAGTTTATTCTAATAATTTTGGATCCATTTTGAATTCATTCCATATAGATTTCCTTCTAATGTTAGTGGGAGATTTTACAGAGGAGGCATTGCTATATTCTAAAGTGACTGCAAATTTTCCCTGCTAAACTGTGGGGGATCTTTTAAAAAAATAAAGTGCAAAGCCCCAACAAACAAAAACAACACTCAAAAAAGTTGGGTTTTTTTTGATTAGTGATTATTTCTCTTGTCTTCAGCTATAACTATCCATGGATTACTTAGTTTCATTACTTAGGTCTTGCATTAGATTGAAGCAATGGCTGTAATTGAGACAGTAAAAGTCAAGTACCCAGTGCAAAGGCAACATAAAGTGGGGGAAAGGGTCAAACATCAATACTGGGTTAGAATTCCTGAATTTTAGCTACACTAAATGTATTACTTATGCTTACTTAAGAGCTCCTTTTCTTTGCAAGAAGAAATAAAATGCTTGATAGCACCCCCAATCATTTGACTTCTCCAATAGCAGGTACGACTAACGTAATGCAAATAGGTAATTGGACAGATCTTGTGAAAAATAGTGCACTGTGTTATTGAAATGCAGTCTCTTGATGCATTTGCCTTTTTGCAGTGAACTTTGCAGTGAGTTGTGCCGTGCTGGTAAGTAGGGACCAAGATAGCTGAGTATGCTTTATCACATGGTAAACGTAGCTAGAGAGGTTTGTGATTAGGCAGCGTACAAGGCTCAAAGAGGAGTTGGTTTGATAACTTCAAAGCCTGTGTGCCTCGAAGGGCACTGTATCTGTAGTGCTGGGTGAGAGAGTTAAAAGTGCTGGAGTTGCATGGGATAGTGATGGCATGAGTGTTGTGAAACCTTTACTGCTCTCTCCCAGTTTTGTAACCACTTCCAGCCTTCTGTTCTAAATCCAAGAGCTCAGACACGGGTGGGAATGTGAACTGGCTTTCCCCAAACCCGTGTCGGGGTTGTATGACTGTCACAGGTAGACAGCACCAGGAAGGCCTGTTGAAATCCTCTAGTGCTGCTGCTGTCTCCTACGGAGAGGAAAGGAGGTCCCAGGCTGCATAAGAGCGGTGCAGCTGCAAGCTCAGCCTACCTGCACGCCTTGTCTGAAAGGGGTTTCCGATCTCATTAGCGCGGAATCCTTGCTGTAAGCCAGCGTCTGCAGGTTATGCTGTTTGGCCCTCTGGAGCCACAGTGAAAGTACTGAGCCATGGCTGGTTCCCTCATGGTCCTCTTTGTAGGATCCATGCCAATCACCTAACTCTTGAAAATAGTGTTCTCTTTGATGGTAGCTTTTCTGATATGTTTCTTCCTTATCCCTCCAGCACTTATAATGCAGTTCCTTGAGTCATTGTAACAAGGACTGAATTTGATGGCCACCTCACAGACTTTAATTCTACTTCCAGATGTATTTTTCTGTGCTTTCATTTTCCTCATCTAAAATCAGTGTGTCACTGTTCTTTCTGCTTTCTTAGAAGATTCTGAAATCCCCCAGTGAAGTCCATATTATAAAGGATATGGATGTGGTCTGTTGTTTTATGTGGGTGGATCCTGCAGTTAAAAAGTTTCCCTGGAAGCTTTTACAGTTTCAACATAATCATGCATGTGATGCAGCTTGGCTCAATTTATTTCTCATGTGGAAGCTCCTTGATTTTTTTGCCATTTTAAGCTTTGTTTCAAGTACAAATGTCAGTCACTTATCTCTTATGCATTTGCTGAGTGCGGTTGAGAATTTGGACTACCAGTATCATTGTCCATTGAAAATTTCTGAATATTAACACATAAGAACTGAAAAAATAAAGTAAAAGAGATTTGAAGACTGATTCAGCATTTGCTTCAGAACTGTTCCATCTTCTGTAACATACTAGTTGGTATTTTTTGCCTCCAGGATATAGCTTCTCATTCAAGAAATTTCTGGTACCTTTTTGATTGTATGGTTTATATGACCATAAATCCCTTGTAAATCTTCTGTGGATTTAGAAGATAGGTAGATGGGTAGTTTACCATAGCTTAATAAATGAGTTTAAGATTCTGGTATTCTGGTCAGACTCACAGAGTTCATTTCACATCAAATTAAAAATGAGTAGACTGTGTCATGACAGTGCTGTGAATATCAAATGTGCAAGGAGGAGAAAAGAATCACCATATGAAAAAATGGTTGGCTCAAAGATTGTCATCATGAATTGTCTGCTTCAAAACAAAGAGAGGAAAGAGAGGAAAGAGAGAGAGGAAAGAGAGAGAGGAAAGAGAGAGAGGAAAGAGAGAGAGGAAAGAGAGAGAGGAAAGAGAGAGAGGAAAGA
>JANHFX010001213.1:42141-77183 GCA_027560015.1 Chloroceryle amazona
GAGAGAGAAAGTGAGGAAAGAGAGAGAGAAAGTGAGGAAAGAGAGGAAAGAGAGAAAGAGAAAGAAAAGTCAAACCATTCAGAATTATTTTGTATATATTCACAGGCTGTGTTATTAAACTTTTTCTCTGCAATCATAATTGCAAGGCTTTTAGGAGAAATTTGACATTCTGACTTAATAACATGACTAAGAATGAGCTTACTTTAATTTCTTTCATTTAATTCCTTACTTTCACAGATTTCATAGTCTCAGAATCTGCCACCAGCCAGCCCGGATGGAAAATTTTGAGATCTTATATAGAATTCTATATGCTCCTGAATTTCTGCTGTTGAGGTGTTACAGGAGAAATATGACAGGATCAGTTTTTCTCTGAACCTAATGTAACCTTTGCTGTCAGGTAGCTAAGCTCAAACAAATAAATGATGACATAACTGGGAATAGTTACTCTGCTGTTGCTGTTTGCAGTACAGTTCAGAGTGCTGCCATGTACGAGTGGTGGACCTGATTTATAAAATTCTGAAGTATCACATCAGTGTCTGCTTTGAAAAAAATGGTTAACCTGCAGCATTTTCTAAACTCGTTCTTTTTCCAGAATTAAAATAAAATAAACAAAAGGGAAAAATTAAACACGCGATGATTGGATTGTTGATTCCTACAATGTGGTTTTGCTAAAATGATTACCCCAAGCAGTATATGTATCTGTGCTTGATAACTCAACGTCCAGATCAAGTACAGGTTAAATGGGTCTGACTAAAGTTTAACGAGACCTGCAGCATGACATCTTTTTTTGTTCTTCTTTGTTTCTTTTTTTCCCCTTGGCAGCCTTACAGTAAGGCTAGATACTTTCTGGTGTGCACAATCATATTTTATTTGCCATTCGCTTTCTGGCAGAATAACATTTGGCACTGGCTAGAATCAGAAGAGTGGAACATTTAAGAAACAAATGCTCTGCTTCTGCTAGTAGTGAAGTATTACTCTGTTTCTCAATTGGATGTGCATGTTTTTATTTTATTCTTTCTGTCCTGTGAAGTAATTAGTCAAAGCATACCTAGCTTTAAAAACAAGCATTATGACTGCAAACTAGGTTTTCTATATCCTTACATTGCTGATAATGAACCTGTTGGAGGTAACACTGAAGGTGATAAGATTTTCCCGGGGAAGCACAAGTGCCATTATGTGGCACAATGGGATGGCAGAGTTCTCAAGTCTGTACTGCAAATACCTATTCCAAATTTTATGCTACTTTCTTTTAATGAGAGAAAACCTAAACAGTATTTCTGCAGTCTTAACTCTGCCTGAATCACTGCAGAGATGTCTCATGTTGAACTACAATTTCAGATGTCATTTACAGAAACACTTTCCCTTACTGTGCTTCACAAGATTGAAGAAGGAAAAGAAAAAAAAAATTAAGCTTCTGTGGTGATTTGTCTGTCTCTTTTCTTTCATTATTTGCTTTGCAATTTCATGTGTTCTCTGGGGGCCTCTTAGTTGTTAATTGTACTGACTTTTATGATCGAGTTTGACTGCTGCAATGTTCAATATACTGCCTGAGTAATTAGACCTTTCTAAATAAAGGATTTTTTAAAAAAAACCTTAAAATGGTTATTTAATAAGAAAAATAAAAAGAAACAAGAATTTGCAACTTAGTGTCTGCAGTAGATTAACTTCCTGAATGCTTGATATCACCTGAAAGAGGTTACAGTTAACTACAAACTGAGATCTATAAGGGAAGAAGTAAACATTCCACTGGTTTGCAGGGGAGCTATAGTGCAAAGCTTTTTCTGTTCTGCCTGTGATCCCATTCATTTTTTCTCCTGCTAAATTTCTGGTTAGGAATACTGAAAGATGGAATCATTTAAGGAAGTCTCATGGAGAACAAATAGAGCTATTTGAGGCTCTCTATCTCTGCCTACCTACTCGGGCAGATTTCAAGGAATTCTCAAAATGTGGATGTGTTCACAACCTTTCCAGTTTGGGATCCATGCTTTAAGACTCTCCCTAAGGTCAATAAGGTGGTGACCCCATTCTGTACGTGTGTGGGCAGGCATTTCTGCAAGCCATTCCCCATCAGAAACCCAGAGATTCACGGTCTACACTTCAGAACAACCCTCTGCACAGAACACTTTCAGCTTTTAGGACACTGCTACGTTTTCCATCTGACTTCTGAGGACAGGAGAGCTTGAGCTAGAAAGAGATTGTATCATGGAACAGGTTTGGGACCCTTATTTTGTCTAAGCTGATCTAAGTGCAGCATAGAAGGTGTGTGCACTGTAGAAGAGATGAGTATTGCAGTGAACACTGACCTTGTAGCAGGGACTTGTGATGATTTCAACCTTTTTGAGGGAGAGATGTAAAAATACATAAGTGCAAATCTCAGCAGGAAAAAAATCATGAGCATTTGACTGACATATTTACTAAAAAGTATATGAATAAAAACATGAAAATATATTTAAAGGGGGATATAAATGCATAATCTTGAATTTTGCTGTTTCATGAAACAGCAAACCAGTTCTTTTTGCTGGTTGTCTATGAGAACTGGTCTCACTGTGCGCTGACTGCTTCCATGAGGTGCTAGATACTTTCACATGAGGAGATTTAGGAAATTCCTGAGGCATCAAGCATCTTTTTCCTCGCTAGATTCAAGTCCCAGTTGATATTCCAACTAAATAAATCTTTGCTTAAGTTTGTCTTAGACAGGAAACAATAAGTCTGCGTACTATTTCAACTTCTATTCTATAGATAAGGAGTCTCCCCCATTTCTTAGAGTAATCTTTTGATTTACTGTTCTATCTGAAGCTAGAAAGGTGTGTTGTGGGATTTTTTTTGTGTGTTTGTGTTTCTTTTTTTTTTGGTTGGTTGGTTGGTTGGTTTATGCTTTGTTTTGTTTTTCTGATGGGAAATAATAATTCTCTTTGGCTGTTTTACCTCACTGGTATCTGTGCTTCATCTAATGGCCCTGATTTCTGGCTATTGAGTACTGTCTGAAGGGGCTGCTTTGGCTGTAAAATTAGTTCTATTAGAAATGTTAAGTCTCTTCAGTAAGAAATGTTAAGTCTATTCTATGCTAGGGGTCTTTTTATGTAGCATCTGCATTGTTGTTCTTTCTTGTTTCAGCAGTTTGTGGGGTCTTGTTTTTCATGGTAATCCCAAAGGGATTTTTTTATGCCTCATGCAGCTAACTAATGTTAAAACTCTAAAACTGTAACAAATTGAGGCTGTCAGAGATGGAATAAAAGCACTTCTATACTGTCTGTATGAACGGTGTTTACTTGTGAGTGACAGAGAATAAACACTTGAAAAATTTGAGCTTCATAAGAAGCCTTACCCAACTTTGCTGTTTGTTTGATGTAAAAAGACTAGTTCTGGAAAAAAAGAAAAGGTGGCTGTTTCAGGGTAAAGGACATGTCCCATTTTATGCAAAAGCAACAGGCAATTTTTACCAGGTGTCATCAAGTCAGTTGCCTTTGGTATAATGTACAGGGCAACCAAAAACCACATTCTGAACCCTTGGCCTTCACTTGGCACCTGAAATAAAGTCTGAATGGCCATTATTTGTCGTGCATGTAAAACTGTGATTATAAAACCAGCAGAGCACATCACTATGAAAATCAATTCTAAACACTGTGCACTGAGTAGATGCTCCATAAAATTCATCTCATGAAAAGGAAATAAAAGCACGGGCCATAAAGAAGCATGCAGCAGAAATGCCTAGAATTGTCACTTTCTGGGGTGTCTGTGTAAGAACAAAAGGCTTAAAGGAAAGAAGTATGAAAACAATCTCCACTTTGGGGAGCCAAGCAACTGGTGGAAGGTGCATCTTGTTGAAGGTGGTCATACTGATTGTGTTATTACTGTGGGTTTGTACAACTTCTAGGTTATAAAGGTTTGAAGGTGTCAGATGAGCGAAGAATGTGTCTGCAAGGCTCCAGAGTCTGACTTCTGCACACAGACAGCTCTGGCATGGTCAGAGAATATAATAATTCTCTAACTAATTACTTTTTTTCCCAGTGTCTTGGGCATCTGAATTTATTTCTGCAATTGCATTTAACTTTTCAGGGATTTTGTTTTATTATGAAGCTTTAGCTCGAAGACTGAAATTATGGATAGAAATGAAACAAGAAGTCATCAACTAATTAAGAATAAATTGAAAACTCCATTTCAAACAGAAAAGAATGTTGAAGGTTGATACCAAAAATCTAGAATATCTGCATTATTTTTACCTAGGGTATGGAATCGAAGTGTGGGAAATTGTTTTCAAATATTTCTAAACATCAAATAATTATATTTTGCCCATTCTCCTTATGTTTTCTTCATGACTGCATGAAGCCTGTACCTCTTTTCCTATTTGAATCTTAGAAATTAACTTCGTGATTCCTAATGTGTTCTTAATTTTCAGATTTGAAGTGAGAATCAGGGAGGAAAAAATCCGTACGATACCTGTGAAAAACTCCAGAGCTGTTAAATGCAGAGCTGCCTTACAGCCTGCACTATTTGCAGCCTACACGCCTGAGTCCTGACTTGCAGCTGGCTTTTTTGAGTATCCAGCTCTTCCACATCAGACCCAGCCTTTTTACACGTTTTCAGGCACCCACAGATGGTTTTCTGTTGCCAGGCACCTTTCTTCACTTTTTATTAGTTTCTGACTGAGGAGGTCAGGTGAAGCTGACAATTGCTGCATAGCCTCGGGCTAATCTCTCTGACTTTTTCCCCTGTATCTGAAGCCAATTAGTGGTTGTTACCTGGGTTACTGTGACACTCTGGCCTCTCACCATGACTATGTTATAAGGACGTAAAGTTTTATGATTTCTTTATTTTCTTTACTGTGCATATCTAACCCCGTGGAACAGGATAGACCCTCTCATTTGGGTCAGCCTCCCCTATGCCAATTATCAGTGGCAATTCTCTTTGGTTTTCCAACAGGTATGGTTCAAACTTCATTTCATCTGACCAATGCCTTCAAGTAAACTTCACCCCATGGCTTACACATGTGTGTATCTGTGTGCATGTACTTATTTCTTTTAAAGAAGCTTGAAGATGAACAAATTGGCAATATCCCTAGTTAATGCTGCTCAACACTTTCCAGTGTGAAGGTGGTTTTAGTTGCCAGAAGTTCTGCTGAAGTTTTATGCTTTGGCTCAAATGCTCTGTGCTGTCAGTTGAAAAGATTTCTCAAGTGGAAAGATTCAGATGTGGTGATACACAAATGCCCCCAAATAAAGCTAGGAAAATCCTTGTTCTGATTGTGTTAAAGATACAAAAAATAAAAACAGTCTTGGAATTCCTAGTCTTTGTTTACCTCTTGTCACTAGTATTTGCTATTTTAATCTGCTATGAAAAAAAAAAAAAAGTATTACTATAATAATAATAAAAATAGTGCTTTGCCCCCTGACACTATTTATTTTAAGAAAACACCTTTCAAAATACCTCTTAAGGGAATACACTCTTAAGACTTCAATTTTTAGTTTTCGAGTTGATGTGGTTGAAATAGTCATTCCAAAATGCATTGTAACATTAGGATTTTCCTCGTGGTTTGAAGTTTCCTAAATATAGGGGGAAGAATCATAGTAAACAGCTCAAGGTACATTTTCTTTACTTTTTTTTCTCAGTATGATCTCTGACACTTATGCAATATCTGTCTTTTTAATTCTTCAGGCAAGCATTCCCATTTAGGAGTTGTCTTTGGGTAGTGATTTCACCCTGAAATGAGTTGTGTGTGTGACTTTTTAATGACTGGCAGCTGTTAAGATAGCAAGTACTGCTGTTAAATTTATTGCATGAGCTGGAAATTGTTGAATGTTGTTTCTGCTATCCCTTTCTTTCTGTTTAGTCATCGTAGATCACGTAGCAAAATGTAGTCTTTATTTAAAAGTCCTCTCTTCAGTGCCTGGTTTCATGTCAGTGTATTGGCTGCTCTGGGAATGCAGGCAGTTCTGTAGTGCTGTGAAGTTGGACGGGTGCTATCTGCTGTGTAAAGTGTGAATTACTGGGTGATAAAGCAATCCCTGTGATCGGTTAGTGGGCAGGTATTATTCGCATGCTTTTCATGATCTACCATTTGAAGTGCTCTTTATCCCAAACTGTAGCTTCACAGTTTGTTTAGTTTGGGTTTTTTTTCTCCAGTGAGACCCTTCATTTTCCATTTTGTCGAAGGATACAGTTCAGTGCTGGTTTCTAACACAGAAGAGCAGTTTAGGAATCTGTCTGACCAGGAACACGAGCTTTCATTTCCTTGAATTACTTCAAATTTTCATTATCTGTGAGGCATAAAAGATATTCACTAGCATAAGTTGTATCTGCTTGCTCTACTCTTTCTGTTATTTTTCCAGTAGCTGCTGTAAAAGCAGTAGGCTAGAAGCTAGCAAACATTTGGCATTGTACACTTTTTGCTCAAATGTGGTTTTTTTCCTTATTACTAAAATCAAAGTTGTGAAATCAAGCCTAGTAAGACCCCAGAGTGTGCAGATCAGTGCAGGAAGTGAAGGCTTTTATTTTTTCTTCATCAGATGCCCCATTATTTTACACAAAAGCTTACAGTAGTTGGACAGTCATTTGGAAATACTATCTGACTTCTAAATTTGTTTTGGTATCAATAGTTGTAGAACTTTTGTTTTGCTCTCCACAGTTTGTTATTCAAAAATTTTAAACATGTTCTGTTTCCAAAATGCAAAGGACCATAATGCCATATAGGAATGAACAATAAAAATGTAGTTGGACGGGTAAAACCGCAAAATTCAGATCCCTAATAACCAGAGGAGAACACATTTGAGAAGTTATTGTATTGTACTAGGGCTGTAATGCTGCAATTCTTGCAGCAGTCCCTTGCCATGAATCAGGATCACAATAAGCACAGTTTGGGTAGTTTTGTTTGCCTTTAAATATTATTTGTTAAGTATGAAATGTGCGGTGGTCTAGACAAGCAACAGATGCATAAAAGTACATTTCTGTTATTAAAAATAACCCTTATGAGTTCTAAAACCAGATATTGGAGGAAGAAACTCTTTTGGCTAAGAAACAAATAGAAGGCTTTAAATCTTTAAAGTAGACAGTAAAAAAAAATTCTGATCATCTTAGACCTAAAGAGGGTATTTTCTTAAATCCTTTGAGTCCTTTTTCCAATAACAAATATAACAATGTTGATACCTACAAACATTTTCACCATATTCCTTTATTCATAGTCCTTGTAGATAACTACAATGACATACATATGAATGAAAGTGGTTCTTATTCAGAAACATAGAAGAAATTAATGAAGAATGAGGAAAAAAAGCAATGCAGCAACAGCAAAAAGGCAATTGAGGGAAAGTGGATCCATCAGAAGCCGCCACACAATTTTTTATATCTTTGTTTTAACAGGATCTATTCTTTCTCTTTACCTGTGAATTTTTATTTATATGGAGACAATCCACAGCATTTATACTAAACATGCGCTTAGTCTTAGTAAGTTTGTTGCTTATACAATTTATAAGAATTTCTATTTTCTATTTCAAATTCAAATGCTCCTAAGCATCAAGCTGTAAGTCATGTCACATTGCTACTAAATCATCCAGTTATTTACTTACTATCCTAATTAAAAGGATTACAAACATAGAAGTTCACTGTTTGTTAGAAGAAAGTGTTTCATCTGAGAGAAGTAGTGGTGTAAAGTTCAAGAATATTATTTTCCTTCACAAAAGATTGAAGTCTTGTTAGAAAACAACTGTTACAAAGGGTAAATCTTAATTAGCTTGCTTGAAAAGCGATGAATCTTAATGTACAAGATTCCTTTTCCCCTTCCCTACACTTAAAGGAGTAAATGTGTCAATCAGCATCTTTGGGAGTCAATGGCAATAATAACATTTTCATTCCCCAATTGTTTAACAGCATGATTTTACTGAAGCAGATGAAGGGAATCTTCAGTAATCACTGAAGCATGAGTAGAAATCAGGAGAAGATATTCCTCGTGTGTTGGGGTTTTTTGGTTGTTGTTTGGTTTTAGTTAGTTTCATTTTAAATTGGTAATTGTAATCCACGAGAATTTATTTTCTTATTAATATTCCATCAAATAGAGTTTACAATTCATACATAGCAATTGCTTTGTTACTCTTATTTTCAGTGTAACAGATTGTTGTTACCAACTTTGCTATTGCGCCTTAAGCGTCCTTGCTTATGAAGTACACTTACCCACTTTCAATCCTCGTGAAACTATACTCACTGGTTGTTTCTTCTTACTTAGCTGTGAAAGCAGCTCAATTTTCTGCTCAGAACGCAGTGCGTGGATCCCTGGGTGTTTATGGTCATGTGCACATGGAATCGACATGGAGCCAAGTAACAGAACAGATAAAAGCTAGCACAGCTAATGCAGAATTCAGCTTCTGCAGCCTCACCAAGAGTGCCCAAATCCGAACTCGGAAAGGATGAAGTTTGGGGCAGTAATTCTGGACTGGGACGGGTATTTCACTGCCTTATTTTGGGATGTGATGTGACCCCAAAATCTAGACCTGAATCAAGGAAATAGAATAACAGAACAGTAAGAGGAATAAATACAGCCTGCAGTAGTGAAGATGCAAGGGTATAATTTGACTTTGTAATGCTAAGTCGAGTAACTTTTTTCTCGGATTGATGAGAGTTAGGCTCAGATGAGGTAAATATTTTGGTGCCCCAAAACATTTAAGTGGCTCTGACAAACATTATATGTACTAAATTCCTTTAAAAATCACAGGCTTTTGGCATAGCCATAATGATTTTGAGACCCTTCATGTTTTTCTGTAAAGGCATAAATTTCATTTGTGTTTTCTTTCCCTTTTTAGAAAGGAATGAACTGAATTCAGCAGACACATTCTCCAAGCCTACCAGTGCTCAAGATATACATGTCTTCATGTTTGATAGAATGTAACAGCCAGAAAGTGTGAACAGAGCGAATAATTAAGGAAAGAGTAATGCTCGTCAGGACACTAAGTTCCTCATTTCTAAGTTAACTCTGAAATACATTTGCTTCCTTGTTGAAATAGCTGTTCAGAATGTGGTTTGTATATTGAAGAGGCATATTGAAGGGATTTTTACAAGCAGGAAAACCAATGAGAACCTACTCTAATTGGTCTGTGGTAGCATTATTTCCAAGAAACTAGGTTAGATATAATTATCTTGGGAGGTTAAGCAACCCTCTTATCCCCAGTAGTGTCCTTAGATAATGTAAGTTGTAATACCATCTCACGGTAAGGCAGCTGGTAAACCACAGGGGATGTGAAGGTTCCCAGTGTTGCCTTTTCTTTCTACAAGACTCAGATATCACTGTTCCTGGAAATATGGCTTACTGCCTTGCTCTCTTCTGACGTAACTTCTTATGGATCCTTGTAATTTCCCCACTAGCTTGGTCTGGGTTGTTTGGTTGTTCTGAAGTAAGGAGAAAGGGGTTGTGAACAGCTGAGTGGTTTTCATTCCTTTGAAAACAGGGTTGCAGAGATGATGATATCTGGTCAATCTGTTGGTGGAAATTAGCAGAAGTAGGAAGAGAATTGTGATTTTAGACACTTTATTTTTTTTTCCTCTAGTCAAGAAAAGTGAGCTTTGAGTAAAACGTGCTACAGCTGTGAGAGATTCTTCATCTGTAAAGTCCTATGCTAGCTGGAAAATTTCTGTGTCGTGTTGCCATGTAAACATTATTAGTGAAAGAGCAGATTAGGTTTTGACATTGACGAAGTCCCTCATTAAACCCTGTGTGTACAGTTCTTACTAGATGTGTATAAAAAGGAGAGCGTTTTCTCCATGAACTCCTCAGGCCCCTGTGAGGGCAATACTGGCAGAAATGTGTGAACTTCTTAGAATGTCTTTCAGTGGCTCGGTGGTAGACAAAACCCACAACCACAAAATAACCCATAAACAAGCAATCAAACAAAACCCAAACACTAAAATTTGCTATATTTTGTTGTTAGCATGTTTCCATAATTCCACAACACTTTTAAGTGCCTATTTGAAAAGCAGTTCTTGGACATGCAGTCTCCCATGGTGGATTTTCCCAGTATGTATTCACCAGCTTAAAGAAGGTGTCATCCCCCACTGAGGTTATTTCAAGCAGTCTGTATTGGCAGAGGGTAAATCATTCATATTTATGCCCTTGCAACTTTTGTGTTTCCATCTTCATGGATCCTTCTGGGGGGAAGGACTGAAATACATCAACTTGATTATACGGTGGTAATCTTCCCTGGTGTATCCATTACAGAATACATACATTTCTTTAAGAAGCAGCCAGACTGCAGCAGAGCCAGACTGAACCTTTAACACCAGCTTGCTTTCTGTGCTTCTCTGATAGTTCATAGTATAGACACATACTCTTGATAGTACCAGAAGATACAGGAGAACTGTATCATGTCTCTTATCTTTGCCAAGCAGGGTTGTCCTCTTCTGAGCTACAGAATTGTACAAGGGTTAACAAAAGATTATGTGAGTCAACAAAAGTAATCCTCAAATGGGATTGCATATTTTTTCAGCTTAATTAATTTCACCGTATGGTCTGATAGACCTTTTGTTTGGCACAACACTGAAGTTTGTATTTAATTCCGAGTTGTGCCTTTAAGCAAAATGACTCTTTTTTTTTTCAAGAGATGTTCAGATATTACAGAGGGTCAATATTTGCTGTGTTTGGAGCTACAGCATTTATTGCTTCAGACTACAATTCTTTTTTGTGTGTGTGTCTGAAGCTTTCAGAAGACATTTCAAATAAAAGTTTTGGTACAACACTGTAAGACGTTTTGTGAACATTTATTTCTTCATTTGATTCCAGTGTTTACTTTGATTTCACAACATTATTAAAAAAAAAAAAGAACAAAACAAGAAGGCAAGTTCCTTAGGGGATAAAGGTTTTCTCTGTGACCATATTTAGATCAGAAACAGTATAAGGCATGATCTCAAGGAAATAAGATATTTACCAATGCATTCATTTTCATGAGGGTTTGGGGTTTTTTGAAGGGTAGGATGGAGATGCTAGGCAATTTTAGTATTATTTTTGGTAGCTTTATAACAAGGTGAAGTTTTAATTTCTGGTGGACTATACTTTTAGAAGAGGAGGGAGATGTTTTGTGAAGGGCTAACATGATCCCAATGCCCTTTGAATAGCAAACTTGGAGTTTTGAAGAGATTATTTTTAGCCATATATTTTAATCTGTGTTTGAATAAGATAAATAGAAACCACAATCATAATAAGTTTGTTATCTATAATCTTTTTGTCATCTTTAATTCCTCACCACTGATATTTGTGATCGTGTGGAAGCAACATGGAATTCTCCTGTCTTAAATATAGAACATACAAAACAACATACAGGAATATCTGAAAATATTATTCTGAAGAGTTAAGAACCAGTTTAAAGCACTTGCTGTGCCTCTCAGTAAACTGCATTTTACTATGAGGTCAGTATTGATTGTGACATCATTACATAGGCATGAGTCCAACCACACAGATTACCTATAATTGCTGTAAGGTTTGACTCCACTGATACATTTCCCATAGTATTTTCCAGTCTGTACACCGTAATTTACAGTTATTTCACAGATCCCTAATTTCAACCCCAAGTTCTGTGTTTTCTGTGGACTGTGTGGAGAGTCACTGAGTATTGCACTTGAAGGACAAGTTCCTTATATTTTTGTTTCTGTTTGATTACTTTGAATTGCACAGTTAAAACAGGAGACAGTACAAAGAAGTATGCTCGATTCTGTTTTTTTTGTGTGTGATTAATATTTCTTTCCTAAATTACAGACCCTTTCATCTGTGTGAAAACCAGTAGAATTGCAGAGGTAAAGAGAGCGAGCATTCCATCATGTGTTGGGTTTTTTGGAGGAGACAGAAGCTTCTTTTCAAAGCCTGGGCTGATGGGTCAGCATTTACATTCAGCAAATACACATAGTATTCACCATTGCAGAGCAAACCCTGGAAAAGAAACGCCGAGCCTGCAGCACCATTTTTATGGCCACTAATCCAAACCGAACTGCAGTATAACTAAACTTTGTACTACTTAAGTATTTGCTTTGTGAGATGTAACTGAGCAACTTTGCCATCTGAATGTTTTCAGTAGTGGAGTATCTCAAGAGGAGGAAGTAATAAGGTGGTTTTTAAATGTCACTTTCACTCTAGATTGGCTAGCTGCTGTCAGCGTGCCAAATCTGAAAACAGATTGCAAGCTGTGGAGTGCGTTACAGAGCCTGTTTTCAGCAACGTTCATCTACTGCTGAGAAAGTATGAAATAAGTCCTGTGTGGAGAGTGATAGAGGAGCACCATGGAAGGCATCCCCTAAATGTGCTCACTAAGTGAAAAAGCACACACCTCTCCATTTTCGGCCTAGTCAGTTTTCATATTTTCCTTCCTCAGTTTCCTATCTTCTCCCTTCCTTACAAAATGTTGGGTAACGTGTTCACACAGATGGTGCTGTAGATGTTACCAGTATGGAAATCACTGGAGTATTAAAGTACACTTATAACTAATTGTTATAAAAATTTGCCTTACAGAAGTAGCTATGCTATTGCTAAAAGTGACCGGAAAACAGGTTTCTCAGAAGCCCTGGTTATTGTTTTTCTTACTCCAAACTGTCATCTCACTCTTCACTAATAGAAATGTTGTATCTTTTTTACTTTTTGCCTTTGTCATTGTGCTGTGCCCACCCAGAAGTTTGGGATTTTTTCCTAATATGTGGGCACAGTCCTGAGTATAAGGAGGAACACAGTCAGCAGCAAGGGAGAAATAGATTTGCCCATATATACTGTTCCTGACCAGTACTAATTCTTTTACAGCTGGGCCTCTTGGCAAAGTATTTATTTTCCAGTCCAGATTTCGACTTGCTCATCATTTCAAATCTATTTCTCCTCGGCAAAGATCTGCTTTCCTGCTGAATGTCACTCTCCCTACTTTGCCTTTGAATTTGTTAAAAAATAAGCCACGAGCATATGTGTGCCCAGATGGACAAGAAAGCCAGCAGCATCCTGACCTGGGTCAGGAATGGTGTAGTCAGCAGGAGCAGGGAGGTGATCATTCCTCTCTACTTGGCTTTGGTGAGGCCGCATCTTCAAAAACTGTGTCCAGTTTTGGGCCCCTCTCTACAGCAAGGACGTTGAGGTGCTGGAGAGGGTACAGAGGTGGCTCCCAAGCTAGTAAAGGGTTTGGAGCACGTCTCTTATGAGGAAAGGCTGAAGGATCTGGGGCTGTTTAGCCTTGAGAAAAGAAGGCCGAGGGGAGACCTTACTTACTTACCTGAAGGGGAGTTGTAGCGAGGCAGGAGTTGGTCTGTTCTCCCTGGTGACAAGTGATAGAACAGGAGGCAATGTCCTGAAGTTGAACCAGGGGAGGTTCAGGCTGAATATTAGGAAGAATTTCTTTACTGCAGGGTTGTCAGGCATTGGAATACCCTGCTATATAGATGTTCCATAAATTTGTTAACAACAAAAGGGGGATTAGGGAAAATCTCCATCCCTTATAGGATGCAGAGGGAAACAGAGCAACAAAGGGTGAGGAAAAGGCAGAGGTGCTCAACGCGTACTTTGCCTTAGTCTTCAGCAGTGGAACGGGTTGTTCCCTGGACACCCAGCCTCATGAGCTAGGAGACAGGGATGGGAAACAGAATGAGGTCATCACATTGAAAGACGAAGTGGTCAGTGACCTGCTACACCACTTGGATGCACACAAGTCTATGGGACCAGACGGGTTACACCCAAGGGTGCTGAAAGAGCTGGCAAATGTGCTCACTTAACATTATTTAGCTGAAGTCCTGGCTAACTGGGGAGGTCCCTATGGACTGGAGGGTAGCATCTACAAGAAAGGCAGAAATGAGGATCTGAGAAACTACAGACCTGTCAGTCTGACCTCGGTACCAGGGAAGGTCATGGAGCAGATCACCTTGAGTGCCATTACAGCCATATAGAGGACAACCAGGGGATCAGGCCCAGTCAGAATGGGTTTATGAAAAGCAGGTCCTGCCTGATAAACCTGATCTCCTTCTATGACAAGATGATCTAACTATTGGAAAAGGGAAAGGCTGTGGATGTTGTCTACCTAGACTTTCGAAAAGCATTTGACACTGTTTCCCATAGAATTCTCATGGAAAAACTAGCTGCTCATGGCCTGGATGAGCATACATTCTGCTGGATCAAGCACAGGCTGGACATATGAGCCCAAAGAGTGGTGGTTTCTGTTTAACATTGTTAAACATTTCTGTTTAACGTAGATGATCTTGATGAGGACATAGAGTCTATCATCAGTAAGTTCACAGATGACACCAAGTTAGGTGGGAATGTTGATCTGGGTGAGGATAGGGAGGCTCTCCAGAGAGACTTGGATAGATTAGATTGATGGGCCAATGGTAACAGTATGAGCTTCAACAAGGCCAAGTGCCAGGTCCTGCACTTGGGCAAAACAACCCCATGCAACACTACAGGCTTGGGGAAGTGTGGCTGGAAAGCTGTGTGTTAGAAAAGGACCAGGGGGTTCTAATAGACAAGTGGCTGAACATGAGCCAGCAGTGTGTCCAGGAGGCCAAGAAAGCCAATGGCATCCTGGCCTGGGTCAGAAATGGTGTGAGCAGCAGGAGTAGGGAGGTGATTGTCCCTCTGGACTCAGCACTGGTGAGGCCTCACCTTGAGTACTGGGTCCAGTTCTGGGCCCCTCAGTACAAGAAGGATATGGAGGTGCTGGGGCGGGTGCAGAGGAGGCAACAAAGCTGGTCAAGGGCCTGGAGAATAAATCTCAGGAAGAGCAATTGAAGGAGCTTGGTCTGTTTAGTTTGAGGAAGAGAAGGCTGAGGGGAGACTTCGTCACTCTCTACAGCTCCCTGACAGGACATTGTAGAGAGGTTGGTGCTGGTCTCTTCTCTCGGGTAGTGACAGACCAGAGGGAGTGTCCTCAAGCTGAAACAGAGAAGGTTTAGACTGGACACTAGGGAAAAATTTTTCATGGGAGGAGTAGTCAGATCCTGGAACAGGCTGCCCAGGGAGGTGACTGACTCACCATCCCTGGGTGTGTTTAAGGGTTGTTTAGATGTGGTGTTGAGGGACATGGTTTAAGGGTGAACTTTGTAGAGCAGGGTTAATGGTTGGACTTGATGATCCCATGGGTCTTTTCCAGCCCGAATGATCCTATGAAAAAGCAAGATATTTACAATTTATTGCTTTCTACTTTGTAGCTGTAGCTAATAATTTTGTTATGAATCTCTCAAAGTTATCACATGGAAGGTGTTATATTTTAGTTTGTTTGAATTAGAGTAGCTGGATAGAATGTAGATTTCTGATTCTTCATTTTTCAGGGACTGTCAAACAATATTACAACACAGAAGGTTGATGAGGCTTCCGATATTTAGAATTTTATGCCAGTGTTATGCCTTCTGCTGGGTATTTGCTTCCAGTCCTTTTCATAAAGAGAGATTTACCATACTTGGGCAAACTAGGCTTACTGAGACTTTTCCTTATAGTGGAGAGAATATGGATATGGAATTCTTTACTGAGAAGTATGTGCAGGCAAGAAATGTCGTGTTGTCCCATTGCGATACGAGTTCTTTCAAATTCTTTACTATGAATTGCATAAGTACAATTTTTTACTGTCTTAAAATCCTTGATTCTTCAGTTGCTGTTCAAATGAGGCAATGAGCTAATGATTTACATTATAGGAGAGAGGCCACGTAACTTTTTTTAACCAGCACTGGGATTTGTATCCGAGATAAGGAAGGGATGTCTAATGAAAAGCTACCACGCTAACCTATTCGTTTCCATTTTATGTTAATAGAAATGCTAATTCACACAGAAATTAATGCATTTGTTTCACCCTTGAAAAGCTTTTGTGTTAGAAAATAAATTTTTCTTAGCATGAGCTGGTATAATGACAAGGGAAGGTGCATTTATATGGGCTCCTTAGTCTATTTTGAGATAAATAAGCCTCTTCTCAGAAGCCTATAAAATATGATGTTACTTGATCAGTAAAAACAACACAAAACTGTGGATCTGTTGTTTAAGAAATTAATGGCTGCTTGTTTTTTTTAGTGGATTTGGGGAGTTGGTTTGGTTTGATTTGTTTCAGTACAGAACCTTAAACTTCCTTAAAAATGCTGTTATTAGATGTCTTTAGAAGATATTGAAGCTGGATGCTATTCAGATTAGTTTCTGGGTTTATACCTGCTCTCAGGATGAGGAATTTCCTGGCAATATTTACTGTGTGGGTTTGGGGTGCCTATTTTGGGGGGGTATTTATTTATTTTTATTTCTGGAGCAGATGTTTGTCTTCTGTGTGACACAGAAATTGTAGGATGTGGCAGTGGGGATGAAGTTTACACTTTTTGTAGCCTTCAAGAGTTGTTGTAAAATCACCAGCTGTGTCCCCATGGGTTTATCACTCAAATGCCTTACTCACATGATCCTTGAAATTCCGGGAATGACACATTTCACTGAGGCAGTTCTTGAACTAAAAATATAGGTTTGCTTAATTAGATGAAACATAATCTTGAAATAGGAGATTTGTATTTTTTTTTCAGTCTCTTAGAAACCCTTCTTTAATGCATAAGCCCATATGTTCCTCATGCTGTTCAAAACTGTTCAGAGGGAGCAAAGCCAGTTAAAAATTCAGAGATATAATGGAACTAGACAGCTGAGGAGGATGTGTAACATTAAGGGTTTGCACCAAGATTTCAATCTAGAATTGAGGATTAATGGGAATTTAAAGCCCCAAAACTTTACATTTCTCATGATAACTAGAGGATTCCTGACACCTCAGGTCAGATCTGTTAATGACATGTTGCAAAGTGGCAAGGACAAAGCTGTTGGGTAAAATGAAACTGCAAGACTACCAGCCTCCTTTAGGCTTTGTAAATTATGTACAGGACTGCTTTAGCTTCCTGAATATGGTAGGAGTGGAAAGATGTGAATGTTATTGTCAGGCAGTTTTTATTCTCCTTCCTTGCAGCATAAAATACCACGTGTTATAGCAGTGAAAAACAAAATAACATCAGTTATTTATGAGAGATCTCACGGATAAAGTTTATGGATGTCACAAGTTTAAAATGAATGCTTTAACATTAATGAAAATGCCATTAAAGGATAAAAGTTAATGTATTTTTTTTTCCAATAAAAGAGTCAAAAGAGAGAGAATACTTGGAGGAGGAAATTTTCCTTCCTAATTTTCCCTCCAGCCAGTCCCAGTAAAGGTCGCTCATTGCATAAATCCTGGAAAGTACTTATTAGAAGCCTTTTCCTTTAAAAGGTGTAGGACTGAAAAGAGATAGGCACCTATATTTCACAAGATTCAGAAAAATAAAATAAGCTTAATTCTGAGCTGTCACCTAAACGAGTTTTGTGAAGTTGTAAAACTAATTTATGTGAACTTTTACAAGTAGCAATCAGTTTTTCATTGTCTGAAATAATGGAGAACCCAGATAATATGTTGCCAGGGCATAACAGAATTTAACCTGTAGAGAACTAATAATCTCATCTTCACTCAAACTGATTCATCCAGGAATGCTTGGGCATCCTTTCACAACATTTTCTGATGCCTCAAGCAGAAGGTGAGTTTTGCTGCCATGCAGTGTGGCCTTACCTGGGTTTAAGTGTTCAGGCTGTGGCTTTGCTAGAAAAACTTGCAGGCTGTGACTCCTGTGAAGGGAGCTTGGGTGGGGACTTTCTTAATAACCATTTCACACCTAAACTGCTTCTAGGCTTGTGACTGCAGTCCTGGCAAATGTTTAGAGCCAAGCTGTCGCTGCACAAAGACCAACTCTGTGGCTGCTGCATCAGAGGCACGACCGATTTGTAACCTGTATGGTTAACGTCATGTAGGTGATGGAGGCTTTCTGTGTGTTTGCTGATGCTATAGTAAAACCTAGGAGGAAACTAAAATTCATGTTCTGAAGAAGGATCTAGACAGTACAGTAAACATGGTTTCATGTCCTGGTTTTTCTCCTGTCTGTTCAGGGGTCATTTTCGACTGTGTTTATGAAGTAATGCAAGGAAGAGTGGTGTGTGACCCTAGAACTAATGAGGTTCTTCTCAGTGTTATTGTTGGATTTGTCAGCTTCGGTGATTTCCTTCAAGCAACAACTCCCAATTTTCCAAATTGGAAGGACGTAGTTTAAAGCTATGAAGCTGTCTTCATTTCACAGTAGAAATAGCTCATTTATTCTTGCCTACTATTGCTCAACTGCATCATATTTTTGTCCAACACAGAACTTTTCCTACTGCCCATGATTGCTTAATTACATATCTTTCTGAGGAAGCTATGACCTAAAGTTCTTTGAGAGTCCAGATAAAAAGTAATTTCTGTTCTTTGTTCATTATGCTGTTGACTTTCCACCAGGAAATGTAAGGGGTCAAAGAAGCAGGATTTATCCTATTAGGATTCTATCCCTTTTGCTGTATTCCCTCCTAGTTACCTGTTTTGCTTTAGATTTAGCTCATTGTGAAGGTGTCTAGCTTAATTCCGAAGATCGTTCCTAGTGTTTTATCTAAATGTAGTCACAGCACAAGTTGTTTAGGCAAACTCTAGTTCTTGCATGACACCAGAGAGTTAAGGCCAAGTTTCATCTTTGCACGAGTACCAACTAATCAAACCTTACCATGAAACAGTCCAGAATAACTCAAAATTTACTTGGAGCTTTTGTTGTGAATATAGTGTTTCTTCACTATTAGCAAACAGCACTGTCAGGCAAATCTATTTCATATATTCAAAGCTAACACAACCTATTTTCTGTTTAATCTGAGGAATTAATTACTCTGTACAAATACAGACTGGAGAGTGAGTTGGAAGTCTTACCAGGGAGTGTAAATTGGTGTCATGCTGGGAATGCTGTTGATTGGTTCCTATTAGTTTCTTGGAACTCAGAATTCCCACTGCTAGATATGAACTATTTGCGAGATAAAAACTTTATTTCAAATATCTTTCTTCCTAAGAGGAAGGACAAAAATGAGTGAGCATAAAATATGTTATGTTTTGGATAGTAGAGTATTTAGTAGAGCTATTTTGTTCTACTGCCACACGTTTTATACTGCAAGCCTGTGATAGCTTTCTGCTGACCTGATAAATTGCCTGGATTGTCAATAACTGTGTGGTTGTCAATAAAGTATGTCTTTATTAGTGTTGTCTTAACACTTAATTATATAATCAGCATCCCCTGACATTATTGTGATAACTGCACTGGAGAAGACTCTAATTAGCAAACTCCCATAGTGTTTAAAGGGTGTGCTTAACGTTTTTCTTCTCTGTACATTTTGAGTATTATACCAGTCTCTGAATATGAAAAATGTGCATTCCAGTACTTTTTTCTCTTTTTTTTTTATTTTATTTTTTTTTTTACCCCAGTGTGGGAGCAGTTAGTGTGGCAAGCAAAAATGTGTAATTTTCACACTTTTGATACCATGCCTTTTCATACTTGTGCTGAGCTTACATGAAGCAAAACATATTTTATTTCCCAGTGTTTTCTTCTATTTTAGGACTTTCTTGATACTCCTGTATCTTTAAAGACTATATGGTGCCTTCTGTGAAGCTGTAAAAAGTATTCTGTCCGTAGGAGAGCTACTGGTCCTGTGAAAAGTAAATCTGAGCTGGCGTCTTCATTCTCCACTGCCACTCATGGGGGCTTTTCACTTCATGGGAAAAAAGAACTTTCCGGGATGAAATCCTGCATATATCTGCTCACAGAAAGATTGATTTTGTCTTTTGATAGAACTTGCATTTAAATGTCATTTGAAAAAAGTGAAAGAAAAAAAAAAATCTATTTTTCTTGATGATGTGATCTTAGCTATCTGGTAGAGTGCATTTTTTCTTACAGTGCAGGAAACGTCAGACATAGAATATTAATTTGTATTAGCAACAACTGGTAACACTCTAAGCAAACTGCAGTCCCATGGGTTGCCTGCAGTAAAGACTTAAGGATATACATGCAGGGAAACAATATATTCTGTGTCTGGCCACAGCCTGAGCGTTCCTGAGGACACTATGTCATAGAGAGTTGTTGGCACAGATGAATGGGTTGTCATTCTAAACACAGTGGCACATCTCCTCTGTCAGCCTGGGGAGGTCCTGATCCTTCAAAACGTGACAGAGCTTCAGCACAAGCACAAGATTAACGGACTGTCCTTCACTTGACTGTGAAGATTTGCAGTGTGGATTAACGAGCTCGTAAGCACGCCTGTGGAAGTTCAGCTGTAAGAAATTGCCCAAAGAGCACTGTTACGCTGGGCTAAAAGATTCCTCTTCCTGCTGCTTTGCTTGATTACATGCTCTGGGCACATTTCATTTTCCCATCTTTCCTATCACAGCTGAGCACATTTGACCCCAGTGTTTGAGTATCTTGTCTGTGCTTTTCTATTTTGTCTTTCACTTATTCCTTTCCACTTCCATCTGATTATCAGGGGTCTGACCTGGCTTTACTGTACCTCAGATACTGCAAATGCTGAGGGAGCGGCTGGGATCTTCATGTTGAGCTTGGAGTCTTTTAAAATAAGTACTCTAGTAGCAATACCAAGCCAGCCTGTTACTTTCAAAAGCACATTTCTTTTTCCCCTGGAGACTTGCTGAAATACACCTTATTTCTGTGTGTGGCTGGCCTGCCGTTAAATACAACTTCTACTTTGGAAGTTAGAGTCTCTCTGGTTAGCTTTCTAAATAAGTGGAATATAGGCCAACTACCTACATGTGCTTTTGCATCCATCTCCAATTTCCATTATTTCATGTTTCCTGAGGCAAACTTGTTTTCTCTGGAGTTATATACAGAGAAATGGTCCTTAATAAAACTCTCATCTGTTGCACTATGATGTTTCCAGTCCACTCATGCGTTTGAGGAAAAGACAATGGAATGCCATTGGGAAATAGTGTACTTACTCCAGTTATCTCATTGAGACTTGTACCTGGAGTACATTTCAAAACTGTAAATAAGTCTCCTGATAGTGTAGTGAAAATGGGTTTGGTTGAGTTACATGGGTCTGTAGATGTACATTCAGGAGTGCATACTTCATTTTGTAATGTGTCTTTTAGCATCTTGCCAGCATTTTGTTGGTGAAATTCTTATTTATTTTCTCTTTCAATTAATATTTCTAGGTTTGTTGGTTTGTTGTTTTTTTTTTTCTGAAGAGAATAAAAGCATTAGGTTGCTTCCTTTCTTTCTTGAAATGTGAGAGCCTACATGTAAAAATACTCTGATTAGATATGTGTATATATGGAAATAACTGATATAACAGAGAGAGAGAAACATCAAAGTGCTACAGACTAAGTAAACCTTAAATAAAATGTCTGAATTCAGTGTGAAGTATATAAATGAATCAAATTTGAACTTCAGGAAGCTGAGCAGATGAAGAAAGAAGGTATAAGCTATGTACCAGCTCTGGAGGCTGTTTTATTTAGGAGAAATGCAATATATTTTATCAATTGGAACACAAATGATACATAGTTTGGTGATGAAGGTAGGATAAGCCAGACCTGGTAAATGAAGAGCGAGAAGTTTTAAGAAAACAGGAAAGAAATAGTGCATTGGGAAAAATAGCTGCAAAACCAGCCAGCCAGGACAAGTATTAACGCCCCGGAGAGACTCCGTGTCAGTGAATTTCTGCCTGTCAGGGCTGTGGAAGCCTTTGATTCCAGATCTTGTGGTATCAAAGATGTGGGTACCCTGGAGGAGGCATTTAATTCAGATCCTCAGTGGTCTAGGGTATCTTTGGGAAGCTAAAGCTTGTTTCTGTTATGCCCTATCTGTAGATGGATGAATGTAGCACATTCATCTCACAGAGATTAGGAGGAAACAGATCGTTGAAAATTACAGGGTGCTTGGAGATTATGGATCAGAGGCACAGCGAAGACATGAAGTTAACTCATTAAATGACACCACACAGCTACTCAGGTTAGCATGAGCTTATCTGAGAAGCGACGTGGCTGCTTAAGGAGATCTCACACCACTGTGCAATAGTTCTCATGAGGGCAAGGCTTATGGCTTAGCCATGGAGCTGCTCTTCAGGCCAGCAGTTAAATAGCTTTGGGAGCTTTGAACAGGACTGCACTGTGTTCCATAGCTGCACCAGTTCACATGCAGGCATCTCTGCGCCCCTCTGTACTGCATGCTGTGGTCTCACCCTCAGTGCTAGTGCTCAGTGTAACCTAAAAGAAAGCAGTACGGCTGGTAGCAAAGTCAGAGGAGATTGACACTCTTGAGGGATTGTCAGAACTCAAACCTGGGTGGCACAGGATGAGACTTGTCTGCCTGAGCTACTGCATCACAGCCACAGCAGAGCTTTAAATCTTTCTGTGTTCATCCAGTCACTGAAGGGAGCATGGGAGCAAGGCTGTGCTATCGTGCACTGGGCTTGTCTTCTGCTGTATACTCAAGATCTCATTTTTATAACTTTATATGTTGTCAGCATCCACGTCGTCTTTCTTTTCAAAATATTTCTTTGGAAATACTTGCAAGGGGGTGGTTACCTATTTTGTGCTTAGTATAACTTTGAAACAGAAGAGAGAAACCGATGCTGTCACTGGTTTTACACTTTAACAAACACAACAAATGAAAGATCTTAGTTTGGGGTTTTCTGGGTTTTTTTTGGGTTGTTTTATGGCTTATGAAGAAGGGTGTATGATTTAATGATTTGTGAAGGATGGCATCTTATAGGTGTGATGTGCATGTGTTCTGCTTGAATTTTAGCTCACTGATAACCGTGAAAGTTGTGGGTATGATAACTGCTTGTCCCACATTGTTTTGATCTCCAAAAAAAGCAAACCCCTATATTCTGTATAGAAAATATTAATCTTACATTGTTATAATACTCTTGGGATTATAATGTTTTTATTTTTCCTCAGCTGTCAGTACCATCAGTCATTTCCTCACATATTCCATTAGATAATTTTATAAAACATTATTGTTGGGTCGGATTCTGGCTGCATTTAGCTTATTTTTACTAAGAAATGTTTGTAAGGAATTTACTCCTGATTAGTGAGCAGTACAGTCATATCCACCAATATCCCCTGACTGATTAATAGTCATGAAATAATTTATTTGAATGCTAGCTGACAGAAAATTCAGAGTCATCTCTGGCAACTGAGGTGCAGCTATTTTCTTGTTAACAGCTTGTTTACAGACCTGAAATTAGTTAGAAGAAGGTGAAGTTTTGTATTTTATTGGAAGGTACTTATTAAAACACTTATTAAACTTAAGTTTTAAGCATTATAATAAAGAAAATTCTGCTAAATATTTTGAAGAAGCTATGTCATACTCAAGTATTAGCTGGGTTTATTACCTAATCAGTTGATATAAGAGCCAAATTATGTTTGATGGAAACTTGTAACAGATCTGCTGAAGGCAGAAAGTTTGGATTCCTTTTTAACAAAGATTAAATAAGCCCATTAAGTAGTTGTTACCACTAAACAAACAGAAATACACTATTGCGAGTAATACTTTTTCGTTCAGCCACTTCTGATATGTATTATGAAGATCATGACTTACAATCTGACCTCTTCTAGGAGGGAAACATGACAGATGGGCTATTCAGGGTTTTGCAGGATAAACGGATTCCAGTTATTTAAGTTATAAATAATTACTGGCCTACTAGCTTGTGTAGTGTCAGGGCAGTCCACTGGACCTGTAACAGACTCACTCGGTTAACCCCTCTCCCACCCCAGAGAGGAAGAGAAAAGGAATAAGGGAGAGAGACTTAGTGATTAGGAAAGGAAACTAGAACAGCTTTAATGAGAGTAATACTAAAAAGCAATATATGCAAATATATACAAAGACAGTATTGAATCCAAACCCCCTGATGACAGTGATGTCGCTGTCACCACTGATACTGGGGAGCAGGCACTGGGGTTCCAGGATGGACTCAGCAGCAGGCAGGAACTGTGTTCAGGAGCTGGATTTAGGAACATGTGGATTGGGATCAAAGGCAGAATGGACAGAGTCCTCCTCAGATGCCAGCCGTTGAAGAAGGAGAGGAAAGAGCCCTTGACCCTCACAATCCCTCAGCTTTATCCTGAATATGGCGTATTTGGGCTGGAATCCCTTGTTGGTCAGTTTGGGGTCACCTGTCCTGCCTGCTCCTCCCTGCAGGTGAGGCCTTTTACTTTCTGCACCCCATTCTGCACCACTGAGACCACATCTGGAGTACTGTGTTCAGTTCTGGGCTCCCCAGATAAAGAGGGACAGGGAAATACTGGAGAGAGTCCAACAGAGGTTAGAAAGATGCTGAAGGGACTGGAACATCTCTCTGCTGAGGAAAGGCTGAGAGCCCTGGGGCTGTTTAGCCTGGAGAAGAGAAGGCTGAGAGGGGATCTGATGAATGGCTACAAATATCTGCAGGGTGGGGGTCAAGTAGAAGGGGCCAGGCTCTTTTCAGTGGTGCCGTGTGACAGGATGAGAGGTGATGGTCGCCAAGGTGAAACACAGGCAGTTCCACCTCAACATGAGGACAAACTTCTTCACTGTGAGAGTGACAGAGCCTGGAACAGGCTGCCCAGAGATGTTGTGGAGTCTCCTTCTCTGGAGAGTTGCAGAACCCACCTGGGTGCATTCCTGTGTAGCCTTCCCTGGGTGTTCCTGTGCTGGCAGGGGGCTTGGACTCGATGATCTCCAGAGGTCCTTTACAACTCCTACCATTCTATGATTCTGTGATTGTGGGACACAAGATCCAGCAGTAGCCTTTGTCTTCACACCAATCCTTGGTACTACCTCTAAACATCAAGCATTATCACTGCCAGCAGCAGACCCTGTCTGCACAATCACACTGTTGACTTCAGAAAATGCTTTTAGTTAGAACTTACCTGAAAAGCAAAATCACTGAACAGAATTATTCTATTCTACCTCAGACCAGGATATGACCTAATGCTGCAGCTGATGGTAACAGCTTAAATAACTAGCACATTATGTAAGTAATGTTAACCTAAAAGCTAATAATTCTGTGAATAATTTTTTGAATAATATTGGTCTGATAAGTTTGACTGCAATTTCCTGAAAACAAATACAAAATTAAGACTAAGATGTGAATGCATAGGTACAAAAGTATGCCTTAAATAGCTGAAAGAATACTTCATTTGTATGAGTTTCTCATTGGACAATAATAATAATTATGGTGGCATAATTATTGGAAGCAATTATTCCTGTTGCTCTGGCTGTTGTCAAAAAACAAATGGGAAATACTTGGAGAAATAGAGTAGGGGAAAAAAATGTTGAAGGATTATATAGCCTTCCTGGTCTTGTTTGTAGCTAACAGTGAAATAAATAGAAATGTTTTGCTGAAGAGATAATAAATCTGGACTGTGTAAGTATCAGTATGTCACTCTAAAGTGCAATTAGTGGGATCTTTAAGAGTGTCTTCAAATAGTTTTGAATCATGCCTGCACTTAATTTACTATAGGACTTCTTTAAAAAGAGGCAGAGCATAAAAAGCTACATAATAGGAAAGAAATCTAACTTTATGGTGTTAACCAACTCCTCACCATTTGATGATTATTTTTTAATGATAATTATTTTATGCTATGGTTCTATGGGAAATAAAGCCCAGAGAGTCAAACCCAAGAATGAAACATACCTTTACATAAACCACTTATTTAAACACCGTGAATTAAAAATAAAAATATCAACAATAATATATAACCACATTTTCTCTCACCCCTAGAGTCAGCGGAAAATAGGTTGGTTGTAGTGGACTTTATTATTCTCAGATTTTTCATCTTGTTTCTATATGCAAAATGAACCTGCTGGCAGAGGTGAGGATTTCACAGAAGTGTTTCTGTTAATGATTGCATTCCTCTGATATTACTCAACCTAAAAGAAATTCTGAAAGATAGCTGAAATTAGATGAGGACAGATTAAGAAACCAGTAAATATATAAGAAGCAGTGGCTTTCTGATAGACCCTGTTCAGCAATCAAGTTGTTACAGATAGCATTATGAAGAGCAGCAGTATTTTAGCAACAGGATATGTTTTTCTTCCAGCAGTGATGACCAATGTAGGTGCTGTATGACTGACATATCACAGGAACTTCTCACAAGCAAGAGGCTTCTGCATTTAGGGTTTAGGAGTGCCCAGAACACTGTATTTGTCAGAAGAACTTCTTTCAACCACAGTTCTCTGACAAGGGAGAGATGCTTCTTCTGTAGGACCAAGCATGACCCTAGCATGCTTTGGCGTGTGTATTGGCACATGCAATGAAATGTGATTTTCCCTTTGTTCTTAAAAACTCATTAAAATTCTGTACTAATTATCCATCCTTTTAAACAGGGGTGTTTACTGATGCACTTCTGTCTTTCAGACATCTAATCTTTATTGCATGTAAAAAGAAAAAAAAAGAGCTGCTTCTCTCTTCATATTTTAATTTGATAGTGAGCTCTGCCTGATTAAAAGTGGGTTTATCTTACAACATACATACACCCATCTTCTCTAAATCAACCACCTAAGAATGAGGAAAAGCTTTGTAAGATAGACTTTTCCTTTACATATGCAGAACAAAATCCATTACAGACATACTTTAGCTTCTTACACCCTGTATGTGTGGATAGCTTCATGCCTAAATTAATGAGTTAGTTAATGCTTTACCTTCTTGTGGATTTTTTCCATATTTTTTTTCTGCTGTTTTAGGACTTCCCTGAAGAATTTTGACCTGGCAAGAGCACAGTTTGGTTTTAATACGTGCACTTAGTGATCGTGCCTTTTTTATCAATTGAAGCTTTGGTTTAAGTTGCTCGGTAATTGGGTGTTGTTGAATATATGGAAACTCACAGAGCTACAACATGAACTTTGTTCTTATTCTCAAATCTGTGTTTGTTTCAAGACTGTTCTCATTTCTGCTTGGGAGTCTGATGCATCTGGAATTTACATGGGCAAGTCCTGAGGGAAGATGTAGGCACATTTTCATGACTAACATGCAGGCAGCAGTGTACCAGGAGCACATACTGTGGCAGTGCTTTCAAAAGCTCTGAGAACAATTCAGTGGAGACATCTAACCTTGGATGAGCGAAGCATTCCCAAGAAGAGTAGCTGTGATATTAACAGCAAGTCATATTTGGTGTTGGGATAGAGGTGGCTTCTTAAATAATTAGGAAAAAAAACAAAACAAAGTTAGAATTAAACTCTGCATAGGCAAATACAGATTTGGCAATAGCTACATGTGCAAAGATTAGTTTTTAAAAAATGCTATCTCAGAACCAATAAATATGTATTTCTCCTTGTAATTTCTCAACATTTTCTTCTTGCAGTCTTTACAAAAGCAAAGAGGTGAAATTACAATGCTAAAAATTTACCATGGGGAAAAAACCCAACCCTCTGATGGTTTCTCTAAAGAGCCTTGAGTGATGTATAATTGCTCTCTGCTTTGCAGAAGAGATACTTTTCATCGTGGGGAAAAAAAAAGAAGTATGACTATGGGGACAAACAGACCCACAATTCTGATATCTTTAGCAACCCAAAAGGCTATTTTCTTTGACAGCTTTTAAAGATTTCTTGTTGCTCTAAGGGTGTAGTGGTTATGGAATGGTTAGACAAAGTAATGTTAGCTGCAGTAATTTTTGTACCAGTCATCTTAAATTAATGTATTTTCAGTGATGAAACTGTTTAAAGTAATGAGTGAAATTTCAATCCTTAGTTATGACAAAAAGGAATGAAAGTCTAGAAGGGCTAAGGTCAAATGCATATCAGCAGTGAAGCAGAAAAGAACAAAACATAGGTTTTGGAAATAATATTTCCAAATATTTTAGTAGGAAATAATTATATGGTTAATTATGGTACAGGAGCATCCAAATAGCCACTTTATAATTTCTGAAAATTGGTTGGGTAATACAGGTATTAATTTAAGAAGATGCTGTAGTTGTCACTTAATAAATAAACAATTTAAAGGTTTAAAGAAACAATTAAAGCAAGTTCTAGAAAACTTGATTATAATAAAACTTCTGATACTTTATAGAGGGGTGCTGGTACTGTGGATATATTTTTAAGGAGCTGCTGAAGTAACACATTTGGTAAGAATGCCTAAGTTAAATGTCTCTACAGCTAGGGAAGTGAATTTACTTGGGCATAATAAGGTTTACTCTTCCAATAGTGCCCTAGAAGCACTTGTGAAAGCAGCAGTTAGTAAATAGAACGTTTGAATTCAGATTCTTACATCTGCTTAGCACAAAGGTGTGTGTTTGATTGTGTATATCCAGTAGCTACACAAGAAAACTCGTTTCATTAGAGGCTTGATCAGTGCCATCACTGTAGGTGTCAGCTGAGTCTCCTGTGGGCACACACGCTTGCTTTCTTTTGGTCTCTGCAGTATTATTTTAGTGAGGCTAGCACATTCAGTATATACTTCAGCTAATTGCTGCAGTTATCAGTCAGGAAGATAACATTTTACCACATTTATAGCTTTTCAAGCTGCTCACATTGCAAGTTATATTAATTAAATACTGGACTCACAAAAGTATTCCTCAGTTTGGAAAGGCAGATGGAACTCAGCACTTCCAATTACAAAACCCAGTTTTTACAGATAGTCTCCACATTTGTATGTGGAAGCTGATATTTTTTTTTCCCCCTGAATTTCAAGAACCACTAACTTGTACTCAACTTTTTCAGCTGTGGACACAATCTCATATATTCTAATACAACTTAAAAAAATCAGCCTTTGCTGGGGCCTTTGTTACCTGAATCTTCTTATGTTCCTGAATTAAGCTTAGCGATGATTTTTTCTTGCTAGTCATGAACTTTTTTTTTGAGACATTATGCTTTTATTTCATAAAACTAATATTTAATACATCATCCTTAACTAACTCCTAATTATTTAGTATTACTATTGTGCAAGATATGCTTAAATCTATAATCCTGTATGTACCTTTGTTTGCCTAACCTATAAGTCAAAATTGTCTGTCCTGAAAAGGTATGAATAAAGTAATTATTTTATTTTAAACCAGACTTAAAGGGAATGAATTAAAATGCTATTTTTATTCAGGCAATTTATTTGAGGTGGTAGTTCTTCAGTTATATGAGCAAGTGCACCTTTCAGTTATGATCTGTACAGTGCTAGTTGTCATTTTGTTTCCTCAGGGAAAAAAAAGGTAAAAAATCGTGAATATTCCAAGAGGTTCTGCACCCCAAGAGGAACAGAACAGGATACTAATTATAAGCAGATGAATCCCTGTCTTCACAGGTACAGGCAGTATAGAAAAGAGTGGTTAATCATTTACTGAGAGGTGATGGTGGTGTCACTCTTGAGGGGTCTCCTTGTAGATCCTTGAAGGGCTGTTGTCACAGGTAGGTAGCACACACTGATCTTGGGCATACAGTGCTCACTACACCTTGGGCTCAGGTAGACTCTGTGGAGCTCTAAAGTAATATATAGTTAAAGGCTGGAAAACTTTGAGACCATAGACTTCTTGCCAGCTAGTATGAGAATCTGCTGCAGATGCTTAAAATGCCCTATCCTTGTCTTGACTGTAGAAACCCGTAATGACCTCAAGTAGTTATCTTTGTCATACTGAACTGCGGATGTCGCCTGGGATGTCTGGCTCTTTGTCAGTTCGAAGTACCAGGAGTACAGAGTAATTTTGTAGGATATTCCCTAGACTACGTAATTCTTTTACTTCATCTGTGAACTGTGTAGTATGACGTGTATGATAATGTGTGATGCTTAGAGTTGTGTTCTTGGGCTGAATTGCCTTATATTCACCTCAAGCATGAGGAGTATATGACTCTAGAGGTGGTGGAATTTGTATTACTTCTCTACACGAAACACATCTCTGGAAGAATTCATTGTACACTGAAACATGCAGCAGTATAAGTTAGTTTCTGCTAAAAGCTGCAGCTCAGCAATTCAGCAAGTTGAAGCTGACGTAGCACTGGGACAAGCTGCTCAGAGAGGTTGTGGAGTCTCCTCTGGAGGCTTTCAAAACTCACCTGGACATGTTCTTGTACAACCTGTTCTAGATGCCAGAATAGTTTTGAAGAGACACCTTACTTTCTCGGCAGATTTTGTGTGTTCCCATTTAAAAAGCAGGATGGATGGAGATTAGTTGAGTTAGAAGTCAGAATTCACTGCTGTTTCAGGCTCGTTGAGCTGGTAAATATTATTCCAGCACCCGATACAGAAATTACTGAGGATTTGCAATAGAAGCTTGAAAAAGCAAAATTCTGATTGGCTGTCTCATATTAAGTGCTTATCTTTCCAAGCTGCAGAGGAGGAAGTGCTTATGTGTGTCCTTTTGAGATGTTTTCTGATTCTCCAGTGTTACTTACAATTACTTCATTATATGTTGGATATACAAGGAAAAGCATTTAAAAACCCCATGGAGTAATTGTTACTATTTGTGTGCAGATTGCTCAAATGCACAAACTGCTCACTGATACTTCCTTGACTCTTAAGAGCAACCAGTTTGGTTTGTAAAGTTCTGCTAGCTGTATTCAGAAAAGTAATGCAAATAAACAGTCTTGCAGGGCTTGCAAGACAGTGGGTGCTCTGATTCAGTGGTAGTCAGCTGCTAAAGTGGTCACAGTAAGTTTAGACAGTCTGTCAGGTGGTTTTTCCATTGTAAAGCCTTTGCTGGGTGTGTTTATCCCCTGAAGGACTTGGTCCTAAGTCTACAACTGAAATCTTTTATAATGGAAAAGTGGATTTGACTCTAGAGAGCATCAGCAGGCTGTGTGGCAGTGTTCATGTCATGAATGCTTCCTTGGCATGTTTTTATCTGATATAAAGATTTCAAGAGACTGAAAAATTAGTAAGAGTCAGTTCACCTGGAGACTCATTCATCTAATAATCTGCAGTACAATAAAGCTAAGGCTAGTTTTCACTTATTCCTTACTGTCAAGTCCATAAGGTGGTGTGGAGAAGCACAGCCTCGTGCATTTCATACTTTGAAGATTGTATATTATTGGTAAGTGCAGAGCTGTAGTCATTAAAGAAGGTAGTTTGTCAGGATCAGAACCTGGGAAGGTGAAAGCCTGTGGTAAACACTGGCATGTCTTCGTACTGCATGGAAATTTATTGCAGAAAAAGAATGTACTTTTTCAAGTACATAATTTTCAATGGCATTAAATAGATGCTCCATAACCATGGTCTTTAGCATTACTGTGAGCATGCTCCAGATCTAGTTGATCCAGTGCTAACCTCATTTGGAGCACTAGGCACTCAATCTGGAAGGTTAATCTTTTTGCTTATCATGTTTCGTGATGTTACAGAATGACACGTTTTAAATTAAAAGGTGTTCTAAACAACCAGATTCTAAATTGCTTCAGATGCTGCAGAGAAAAAAAAGTCTTCAAATTATTTTTTTAATGAATTGGCAAAGTTTTTCACCGAATACCTGCATTGCCTATTTCAACTGGGAAAAATAGCTTCTGAAATTTTAAAAATAGTTATGAAGGGCTCCTACAGTTAATAACCAACTTCCTAGTGCTGTATCTCCAGAGGGGTAGAGTTATTTAAAAGGTATTTTGTACCGTTACAAATTATGTAATAAGCTCACATACCACTTCTATAGGTGGGGACATGAATACATATATGTTTGTGTGCTTTCACACTGGTGATTTATATTTAATATCTGCTACTGATTTAGAGCTATTTCTAGGTTTTTTCAGGGAACTCAGGGTATTGCAAGCATATGTCATACTCTTTTAGGAATGATGCTAGTCTCACAGTTATTTATGTAAAAAAAGCCATTCAAAATAATACTTTTTTAATGACTATGACAACTTGAGAAAGAAGAGAAGGTGATGAATTTACTGACAGTATAATAGCATTAATGCATGTAACGTGTGCTGAAAGTGCCTAGTTCATTTCTAACCTGCATGGCATAATCCTTTGGAGTACTTTATTAAATAAACATCTTCCTTCTAAAAATATGTTTATGAGCTTGTTTAGTTATAACTTAAAGGCATGCATCCAGAGACATGCACGCAATCAATTCAAAGTGTCAATGTTTCAGGGAATCTAAATTATTTTCAGAATTTCAGAAATTGAGAAGGGATAAGTGGAAGGAGAACATGTTGGGCTGGTGCCAAGCGATAGCTCGTAACCCTCACAGACTTCCAAACAGCACAAGAACACCCGAAGTCTCAGGTGATGCTTCACATAACTCTACTTTGGTGAGTGAAAAGTTGCATTTCATGATGGTGGCATGCTCAGATGGAACTTCAGAGGTGTTAAATTTAATTTAAATGATGCAGTGTTTGCCATTGATTGCATTGCCTCATGGTGTGAAACCCTTGGACATTACAGCTCTTTTCCCATTTGCTACTTTTTAACCTTTTATGTTATGCATGGTCCATTCTGGTTTGCATGCTATGTCTAAAAATCAGCATTGGTATTTTGTGAATGGTAAGGTCTTTAAGCAGGAAATGGCCTAATACTGATTATTTACATTCTTTGTGATTTAATCAATGCAATGGCATTTGGCCCCTGATGAATACAGCTGGACATTATCTACAGGTACCTTGTTTGCTCTTTTCTCCTGCCTGTAAGAGGACTGAAGTATAGTATGTCTCCACTTGTGTTAGGCAAATGGATTTTAATATTATCTTCACACATTTAAGATGATGCTTCAAGAGATGCTTATGTTTCTGCCTGCAAAAGCATTGATAGGAGATGTTCAGACAACGTAAAACCAACAAGTTAAATAGTGGAGTTACCAACAAGAACATGAAGTTGCATAAAATGAGTCATTGACAAGAGTTTTAATCCTGCAGTTTTGCTCATTCATATAGATCCATTTACATCAGTAGACCTCCCAAGGTAAGAATTGACACTGGAATGTAAAGGTTTCAGACTTCCCTGCATGTAAGAGGAAAAATTGTCTATGCACTTTTTTTCATCAGCTGTATTGACACTTTTGGACTACAGCAAAACTGATTATTCGAAGCATCTTCAGTTATACGTACCCAGTCCAGTTTTATTATTAAGTTTAAAATAGTCACAGTATGTTCCTATCCTAAAAAGCATGAAGTATCAGGAGGTACTGCACTCCACTCGTTGAAATATGGGCATGATGACATCTAAGCAGAAATGTGAATAATTTTTTACAACCACTGATGAAAAAAGTTATTCCAGAGAGTGTGAAGAGAGATATAAGTGAAGAGGTGATGGTCTGCTTGTAAGTTAAGTTCTAGTGAAAAAAAGCCCTGATTTAATGTGGCAAAATTATATTATCCAGTGGTAACTTACATAGAATGTACATTTCTCATAGGAGAACACAAAAAAAGCAGGACTAACAGTTTACTTCATATCCTGGATGATTATTATACCTCACTTTCATATGGAATTCTTTTCTTTCAGAAAAATAAAAGGAAATGAAAAAGGGTCATGAAAAAGAGATTTCAAGTATATTGTCACCATATTTAATTAGGATTACTATTTTTAAAATTATTTCATTATCATTAATGTTTAGGTGTTCCTAGTAATAGGTGCCTTTGATTAAAAAAATGAGATATGTGGAAATTTACATATTTTGATTTCTAATTGACTGCTGGTCAACATTTACTTCAGTTTGATACTTCAGAGATGAGCATTCCAACCTACCCAGTGGAATTTAGAAATTATGAACTGGGAGTATGGTTTTACAAGTTTTAACAGGTTTTAGCCTTATTAATAATAAAACTTGGTCAAAAATAAGTTTGCATGGAACTAGGTAGACTGCTGCTTGGTCGATGAAGTGTGTAAGAAAGCCACAGATCTAAACAGCTGGGTAAGATACTGTGTGTCCTTTAGTGTTGGGATGGCCATAGAATAATCTATCCCTCACTTCTGAACTGACAGGCAGTGTAATCTTTTGTCTTTCCAAATTGTGGGCTGGAGGATGAAAATCTTTACTTCCCTTATGAACATTTTTAAACTGGAATCTTGTTTCAAGTCAGTATTCTGATTTGAAACATTTAGTAATCTTTCGGTGTTGAATAATTTTCCATCTGCTCTTGAGTGAAGATACAGACTTTAGTGCTGGAAAATGAGAAATAATGAAACAGAAAGTAAAGAATATAATAAATTATTTTTTGTTCGTGTACAAAGCCACTCATATGACCTATGAGTCCCTTCTTTCTGAATTTACCTTACTTTTGAAGTGCATTGCAGCACCTCTCTGGAGCTTTAATGAGGTAAGTACATGGAATACTGAACAGAAGTGCAGGAAAAAATAAAAAAGAAAATAACTCATGAAAACAGTGAACTAAATTTCAAGAGTTTAATAAAATCAGTGATATAATTTCATTTTATTTGATTTTGAGATGCTCTGTCTTCAACCAAATCAAATAAACTCTGAAATATTTCAGCAAAACTCAATTATTCCTGGAAATATTTTTTATTATTATTTCCAACTTAATTATAATATAATCCCCAGGCTTTATCACCTTAGTCTAGTTTATTTCAAGATTAAAGCCTTTGTGTTCAGTTTTAAGTGGAACTCTACCTTCTTGGTTCTGAGCATACCTAAAAAAATGTGAGTCATTCTATAATTGAAGGAGACACAACTTCTCAAAACTGTTGTTGAATATTGCAGATTTGGGAGGTTGTATTCATAGTTTTATATTCCTGGGGAGTAGACTTTGGGGTGGGGGTGTTTCATTCTCATATCAATTTCACGTAGTCCGTTTATTTTTAGAGACCTGTGATATAACTTTCCACCTTTACTTTCCCTTTTCATAATATTTGCCGTGTTCCCAGAAGTATCTTAAAAGGTTTTGTCTATTCCTGCTCCAGTTTGAAGCAGAGTGCCCAGTTATAGACAGTGTTCCAGATCAACCCTTCTGTTCCTAACAATTGTGACACTAATTATTCCCTCTCCAGTAACATATTTATCACACTGCATAGATTTAGAATCACTTACTCACAGATTTATTTACTTTGGGGTTTGGTTTTGGTGTTTTTATTATTATTTTAGTTTTTATTTATTTTAGTTCTGAGACCAAACCTCTCTAGACTATGTTAAGATATAATCAGTATCTGATCATATATGTATTATATGTATTATTATCCATATATATTATTATAGGTATATATTATTATAGGTATATATTATTGCTCCTCTATTCTTTTCCATCCACTGTTTTTTATACTTATTTAGCAAAAAGACCTTTTGCTGTTTAACTTTCTGTTTTGAAAGTTTGGTTCTGCTTTTTGTCTT